>JAMWET010000859.1:0-17500 GCA_024036415.1 Prochilodus magdalenae
TCTTCCTTCTCTCCCTCTCTCTCCTCCCTACTCTCTCCTCTCTCTACTATTCTACTCTCTCTCTCCTCTCTCTCTCTACACTCCCCTCTCTCCCTCCTCTCTCCTCCTCTCTCTCCCTCTCTCTCATTCTCTCTCATCTCTCTCTCTCTCTCTCCTGCTATAGTGGCCTTGTGTGGGTTGTGTCATTAATATAGATTGTGTAAGATGATAAAAATGTAAATAATTACATTCGGGGATTTTCATTATAACTCTCATTATCCTTTTACAGTTTAAACAGGACTTAAGTTTATATTACTTGAGACTTTAAGACTGATATATTGTAAATGAGCTCTGTTACTGATTGGCTGTGACCTGTATTAGTAGCTTCATTTAAAGAGCAGTTCAGGATGAACATCACAGACTTCACATGTTGTGTAGGGGCACGGACGCTAAACTGACTGTTATGACATCCGTGTAATAGGTGGATGTGACGTTGGATGTGTTTTGGGGTGTGCTGTGGAATTGCGATTTGGTGGGTGTTAGAAGAGCGCCGACTGTGTTTTGGCAAATGGTCTGTAGTTTCACTACTCGTACGTCTCATGTGTCCGCGTCACTGGAGATGATAGATGATGATGATGAATCCAGTGTGAAGGATCTACAATATAAGAACGAACTTAAACTCACACAGTCATGTACCAGATAATAAAACTAAAGTTGTTGATGATCGCTACGCAGGTTTCTGAACAAATAATGTCACACTCAAAGCATCAGACTTTTTCCCCGTATAATGGAATGAATGGTTCCATACTCACACACACTTTCAGGTTAAAACTATATTCAGAAACACGTTTATTCTGCTGTTAAGTTTTAAACACTGATGATTTAAACTGTTTTATTAAGATTTATTCATATCTTACTAAATGTATTCATAATGCTTCACTAGTGATGCACTAAGATGTATAGTTTGTTTAAAACTCCACACTAAACAAACACTACAGCTACAGTCAGTTCAGTATATCAGTTTTATTAGAAGGAAGAAGTGTACCCCAGTTTTCACACAGGCTCTGGCAGTTAAATGCTGTAAAGACTCTTTAAAATAAGAAATGAACTTAGTTGTCCACTTCGAAATGCTAACTCGTATAACACAACGGTTTCTAAAAAAGCATAAAGATAAAACGGCCCAACATCCATATTTTTCATCCAGACCATATCTTCCACCGTTCTACGTTCTCAAGATAACTAAAAAAGGCCGGGAAAGGTGAGGCGACAGACTAACACCTGCTTTAACAAATGGATCGTTTAGGCCTAGGAAAAATAGAAAATACCTCTAACACTCTAAAAAACCATTTGTAGGATTAAGGAATTCTGTGCAACTGTGAAATAATTCTTCCAGATTGATGGAAACTGGTCATTTTATTTTTAAAGGCTTAATGTAACAGCTGGAACATTTAGGAGCTCGTATAAAAACCATATATAGAACTTTATCAGTGTAAATTCAGAAAGTGTTCCACAATGTAAACCAACACTTTAATCATTTAACCCTTAAACACTGTCTAGAAGAAGAAACAGCCAGGAAGAAAAGATGCAGATAGAAGTAAAGTGCAATAGTGTGCCAGGCGGACAGAAAGAATAAAGAGAGGGAATAGGGACAGAGAGGAGGAGAGAGAGAGAATGATATGAAGGACAGGGTAATGACGATAACCACGTATCCCCCACCACCCCCCCCTCCTCACCAGTTACGTAAAGCTGAAGGGTCCTCTGGATGAACAAGATGGTGTAACAGTCTGCAAGCCGTTCAACTGAATAACCAATCCCTTCACTCAGCCGCGTTATGAACTAGACTGACATCACCCATGCTAATAAAAAACCTTCTACAAGAAACACTTAAATACAAGCATGTGCAATCTGCCTCAGTGCTGAATGAAAAAGGCTTCCTCCAGGGTAAACACCTGACACCAGCATTCAGTCCCTTATATGCTAAGAAACAATCCCTGATTCCTTCTAGCTGTGACATGTTCTCTTCTACAGGCCATTTAAAGGTTCCTACAAGTTAAGACTTCATAAAGTCAGAGTTTACCCTCATATGCCTCGTATTCATGTAAGAACCAAGGTCTACACATGTGTGCTCTGACATCTTTCAGCCGTGCCTGCGAATTCATTTGATTGAATCATCTACAAGGTTACATTCTGCTCAGTCCCGTACCTAAGGTGCTACCATTGAAGGCTTCATAGAAACCCAAAGAGTCTCTATTGGTCTACCAGGTTGTTTCATCATGTAGTCCAGACATTCCTTTCTGGGGAAGTGACACAGTAAGAGTTTCCCAGTGAATGGCTTGAGAGTGCAGTCATCAGTCTATAAACGATACCTCAGACAGTTTGCTTTCTAAGGTCCTATGTAGTTCCTAGCCTGAAACAGCTGGTCATGGTCTAACCTCATGATGACCTTCTGCAGGAACTCAGAACAGTCCTTCATTTAGCGAGGGTGCCTCAGATCGAAGGCTGTAGATGGAGGCCCATTAGCATAGTAAAACCAGTGAGAACATCTTCTGAGTTCATGGAAGAACAGTTCGTCTCCTCTACCCACCACGGCCACCACTGGAAGAGTTCCACGACGGAGATGGCATCATGCAGAACACCTCATCATGTCCAATCAGAAGTCCCAATGCTCATTCCCTTCATGAGAACATCCAGGGTTCACCATAGACCTAACACCAGTAACAGGTTTAGTTAACTTTTGTAGGTAATAAATAAATACATGCTCTAAACTGGTCAAGGTATGGACTTCTAAAATGGACTTTGGGACAAAGAGTTCAGATTGTGAATAAGTGCCAATTTGATGTACACGCTCGCATCTAAATTTAGAGAGCAGTAAGAGAAAAGTAGAATGAGCTCTTAATTACCAGCCCTATATATTACACGTGTGCCATTTAACTTGTGTCCTGCTGTCTTTAGCTTTAATTGAAAAAGAGACACTGTAAACTAAAATGTACATGGAATTTTATTAAATAAGTTTAAAATAAATCCCTGTACAGCGCGTCATTCTTAATATACACTTAACATATTTAATCACATCACACGTCCTGATTATCTCAGAAGTGTCCTCTGAAGAGGACGTTGGGAGACCCAGTAGGCACAGCTGTTCTTCTGTTCTGATTGTGTGTCCTGTCTCTATGATCTAGACGAGTGTTACCTGAACAAGTCCTGAAGGACCATACCAGGGACTTAAACCAGCCAGCAATAAAAACTCATTTAAAAAATAAAAACAGTCTGTAGGGGGTTACTAAGGTGTGCTATGGTAAGAGGTTGGTTGCTAAGTTGTTACCTAAGAGATTGACCTTTGTGTTTGAGGGTGTTCACGGAGTTGTTGTTAAGGTTACCATATTACAGCTAAGTAGCTGCTGAAATGAATGGGAGTCTTTGGGAGCGAGGATAGATGAACAGACGTACTGAACAGTGAGGGTCAGTACTGCTGTGGATTTACAGATCGGGAACCTTCCGGAACGACTACATGCAGTTTTAGTGACTGCTGGGTAAAAAACGAACAGGGCTTGGGTGGAGGTAAAACATAACTGGGAATAATCCATGTAAAGAACCTGGGATGGAAAAGAAAATGCCAGTTAGAGAGAGGAACAGACAGATACATGAGAGAGAGAGAGAGAGAGAGAGAGATATGCAGTTATACTAAAGGATAGATAGATAGATTAGATAGATAGATAGATAGATAGATAGACAGATAGATAGATAGATACCCAAGTTTATTCTTTATACTGTACATAAACTCTTTATGAAGAACCTGCATATCAGTTCAAGGGTCAACCTCCTGCAGAGTCAGACCTGTTCACAGTTTGGAGGTGAAGGTAACCAGACGTCCCCTCTAAAAGCTCCCTCACAGAAGGTTCTCCCTATGGTTTCCTATGGTTCTGAAGACCCTGCCTGGTGTCTGAGACGCTGGTTATGGTAGCTCTGAGAAGATTTTGGTCTGCAGGGTGGTTTTATGACTATTACACCATCACCAACATCCCATATACACTCAGAGGACCGTGTAGGTCCACTGGTGGGTTTAGAGAGTGATGGTGTGGAGGTGGCGGAGAGAAGCCTCTGCTGACACTGTCCTGCTGGAATATAAAAATCTTTATTACAATATAAGACCAAGCGGCCCTCCAAGCGCTTCTGAGAGGTCCTCTGCCAATCTGGCCTCTCTCGTCCAACCCAGAAGCTCCCCATCATATAGGCTGACTTATAGAATAACATATACGCTAAAAACATATAGCATAACATCTGGTATCGATCTGAACAGCTGGGGGTTAGAAAAACAGTTCACAGCAGAACCGGAACCGCAGCATGACGATGGCTTCAGTCCGGGAAGCGGAACAGCCCCAAACCCGGACCCCCTTCTCCTCCAGCAGATCTGCGTAGCAGTCACCCCCTCGCCTAACGGACTCATTCCGGCACCAGTACGGATTCGGTTCGGGACTATGTTCTCTTCTGACTCTCAGCTGCATCTCACATGGAGGGAGACGGTCCGTCTGAATTCTGAACTGGTGCGGTGTAACGGTCGCCCCCTCTGGACGGGTCCAGTCGGTTCTGGTGAGTAACAGCCTGGACTTCTACTTCTGTATGTGCCGTGTGGATAACGGTACGACGGACACTGTCTAGAACCTTTGTGTTTATAGAACATTGGAAAGGTTCCGGTACCGTTTCCGGACAGTTCATTTTTTAGGTAAGGTTAAAGTAAATCTAACCGAGCTTTGGGAGTAGGGAACGTTAGCTAGCTAGCTAAGGCTAGTAACCGAACCGTGTTTAAAGTCGTTAACTAGCTGGTGTTACAGAGTGTTCACCAGAAACACTAACACTCTACTGGTTAGACAAGCCTGGCTCTCAGTCCATGTTCCAGTTCATCCCATAGGTGTTCAGTGGGGTTAAGGGCAATCAACCTCCACAGCAAGTTCACCAAACCATATAGACTGTATGTCCAACAGCCTACAAGTTAATGTTTCATGTTTTCAGGTTTATTTGTCATTTGCACAATAGGTCAGGACATTTATGCATTGAAATGCTTGTGGTAAGACTCAGGTTGATGCTCTACAGCAGGACAGCCCTATATACATACTAAACATATTTAAATAAAGAGATATAAAAGTTATATTAAATAAATACAAAATATACACAAAATATACACAAAATACAGAATACACAGAGACAGAGGGGATATGTAGAAAATCTCTGACATATAAATTGAAATTCTTTTACATATAAATAAATATGTATGTTAATGTGTATTCCTGTTGTATAAAGTGACTCAGTGATGTTGTCCATAGCAGTGATATATAGAGTATTAATAATAAAGTGTCCGAGTGCAGTGGTGTTGTTGGTATTGGTGGTGTTGGTGAAAGGTTCACAGCTTGTTCAGGAACCTGATGGCTTGTGGGCAGAAACTGTTCAGTAGCTGGTTTGTTCAGGCCTGGATGCTGCGGTACCTCCTGCCTGATGGCAGTAAGGTGAACAGGCCGTATGCTGGGTGGCTACAGTCCAACCGGATCTTCTGAATTTTCCTCAGGCAGCAGGACTGGTAGATGTTCTCAGGCAGCGGGACTGGTAGACATCCTCAGGCAGCGGGACCGGTAGATGTCCTGCAAGTCCGGAAGTTTGCTGCCTATGATGGACTCCGCTGTCCTCACCACTCTCTTCAGGGTCTTGCAGTCGTAGGCAGTACAGCTGCCATACCAGACAGCGATGCAGGCCGTGAGGATGCTCTCTGTGGTGCATCTGTAGAAGTTGGTGAGGATGTCAGGAGGCAGACCAAACTTCTTGAGCCTTCTCAGGAAGAAGAGGAACTGACAGGCAGGACACTCCTCCAGCACTCCCTCTGAATCAAAGGGATTAACAGGCACCTTGGCTCCTTGTCTGACAGGCAGGCTTTATGCTAGATGCTGGAACATTGCTAGTTGCCTTCAGCCATAACAGCATGAGTAATGTAAAGTACTGATGGTGGGTGATCAGTTCTGGATCACCTGTCTCAGTGTCTGCATGCTACCCTACACCACACGACACAGAGACACGATGATGTAGTCTGTATGACCTAACACTAGTGCTCATACAGAACAGAGCCTGTTATGAAAATATTATGGGGACCAAAAGCAGAAAATCCTGCTGTGATAAAAACTATACGGTCAAATATCTCTGACTGTGGTCTCTCGCTGGAGTAAGTTAAATAAATGATCTATTTGGTTTGATCTTATTCAATAACACTTTAAGAATTATTTTAATAAAATGTTGATTACAGTCATAAACGAGGGCATAGTTCTAACTGTTTATTGTCTCAAAAATTAATAATATATTAAAAATGTTTTAAAATTAAAAATAAAAATAACATTTTAAAAAATGATAAATCCACACGGAGAAAAAAAAAATTTATTTATTTGTTTATTTTAGTTTTTTAATCTGTGTGGGTGGCTATGACAAACAGTCACTGGTGTATTTAGCCTGTCACCATGCTGACCAGGGAATCGCTAGTAGCCGTCTCCGCTGCGCTGATCTGCAGAGAGTCTGAACAGGGTTTGAGCTATTCCGCTTTCCGGACTGAAGCCTCGTCATGCTGCGGTTCTGGTTCTGCTGTAAACTGGTCTGAACATTCCAGTACAGTAACACACCGAACCACAGAGTCAGACTCAGTTACTAACCTGTTCACCAGCCAGCAGCGCTACGGCATCAGCACGTTTCACAGAACACAGACCTCTCGTATTTAGGACACATGTTTTTAGTAATTATGAGAAAACAGGGAGGTTTATTTTTATTCTACTGGCAGCACTACGCCACCGTATGGTATCCGACTCTCTTATAGCTAACGCTAGGCTAGCGGGTGCTAGTTAGCTAGCTCAGCAGTACAGCAGCTACAAATCAGTATCAAATGTTAGCTAGCTAGCTGGCTAGCCGAGTTAGCGATCATTCTTTTAGTTTGGTTACGATGTTTTAATCAGTTCCTCAGATAACATCCACGTTTCACTCAGCCCCACTGGAAACAGGTCCTAGCTTGTATCGTAGGGTCGTGTGGGTGATGTAGGAGAGTTGTGCCATGTCTCTGATGACGTCCATACTGCTACACCCAAGCTGTTGTAGGAGAAATGACACAGTTGGAGGTTTACTGTCTGTAACATCAGCGTTTTTTTAAAAACACAGAAATCGCTGGTCATGTGATACAGAATGTACATTTAGTACAGTAGCTGCTGTTAGCAAGCGTCTATCACTTACAGCTAGCTAAATATAAACGTGGTCTACCAAATTCAGACTCCATCCCACAGTGCTCCTCTCTCTAACACAGACCACCAGGCTACACAGGCAAAGGTCTTTTTGGCGTGTGGTAGAAAGACAGGCTGCTGGATGGAAGCAGCAGAAGCAGCAGTAAACAGAGCTGCTCTACACACACAGCATTTCAGCTCCTAGCACACACAGTAAACCACACACACCTCTAATGAAGTTAATCCTACAGAGACGGTAAAAAGAACAGATCCTTCAGAACTAATAACTCAACTGATCAAACGCAGTGCGCTCTTAGTTTAATACTCACCTGCTGGGTAAAGCCTGACTCATCTCCTCTCCAGCCCTGTTCTTACAACTCTGACGTGTCTCCAAGTCAAACGTCCCTTTCCGATTTCTGTAGCTCGCATTGGGCGTGGCCAGGTTTCAGAGCATGTGTCACTCAAACTATTAGACCAATAGAGATTTAAGGGAAACGCCTTCTTTTCAGCTCCGGCCCCCCAATAATGTGACAAAACCCACGAACCCAAAGAAACGAAGCAGAATCAAAGCAGGAGGTTCCAGAAACAACAGAACTTTTTAATCAAAATCTGAGAAAAAAATGAAAACAAAAGATTCAAAATTCATACTAAAAATAAAATCAGATAACAGCAAAGAGAAATAAAATCAGTACATTTATTTTAATATATATGATTTATATGATTTTCTCATCTGCATTTGAACATATTTCTCAATCAGATTTGTAATATTTATCAATTAATATCAATTTTGGTTTTTTAATATTGTGTTTGTGTGTTTTTTTATTTTGTGTGAAACTTTTGTCACAAAATTAACTCCATACACAGAGTCCTGTCTCCTGGGCTCATCAGAACGTGTTCTGGAAGTAAACACGTCAACATAAATTGTTCCAGTCTGAGAGTAAAAGCTCTCTCGAAGGTTCGTTTAGGTTTGTAATAACTGTATTAATGTATTAATATTATCTTAAGGTCAGGGTAAGTAATGCGCCTAACGTTAGCTACGGTTATCTGAGGTAACCAGCCAGCTGACCAGTGTTAACGCTGATTTTAATTTGGACTCTTTGCAGTTTTGTGTTGTCCTTGAAATAACTATCTGGTTATTGAATGGTAAGTTAATGTTGTAATGTTAGCTAGGGTTTTTAACTGAACGTTAGCTAGCTAACTGTACCAGGGTTGGCTAGGGAAGTGTTCAGGTGTCATTTCTGTGGGAAGTCTGTTAAGACACTGAGGGGTTCTGTGTGCTTCAGCGCAAATTGAACTGAAATGATCCCTGTTCTTTATTGAAGTGTTGTGGAGCCGGCTGTAAGAAGTTTTGTATATATGGAGCGTTTAGGGCTGATCTTTACCGGAGGCACAGTGTATCTGTTAACGCTCCTGTCGGGGCGGCTGGTACCGATTTGAAATGCGGGTTGGTGCTGTGTGAACGCCAGTGTAGAGATACTAAAGCTCTAATAGCGCACGTGAAGGAGCGTGTTGTTGAAGGTCCTGCCGCTAGTTGTCCAGTGAGAGGATGCGCTAAGGTTTTCAAGGTGAGAGCAGCGTTGGTGATTTACACAGAGAATCTGCTTCTCAGTCATGTGTTCAGTTTCTTCTACCTGCTTCGAGCATACAGAACATCGCTGAGGAGGTGCAGATCAGACATGAGTTGAGTCAGACAGGTACTTTGAGTAAACTTACTTCACTGCTAAAATATGACATCATTATCAGATGAGGACGTCACCAAAGTCTGTAAGTCTGTCCGGGGAACTGATCTGCTCCATACATGTTATGCAGGGCCAACGAGGGCAGCATTCTCAAGAGTGTTCAACCGTGTGGAGCCTAAGGAGATATCTTTAGGAAGAGACGAGGACAGCACAAGATCGGTTTCTCTAGTATCTGCCTGTGAGGGAGACTTGTTAGAATCTGATCTGTGGACGAGCTGTGTGTCAGACGAGCACTCAGCTGAGTCTCCTTCAGATGTTCTAGGTGACACCAGTGATGGTCAGGATTCATTTTGGGTCAGCATCCATCGTATTTGAAGCTAGTACTGTACCCGGATGCCTCTGAAGTCGTTAACCCTTCAGGCTCTGCTGCTTATGGACCTGTTGCTAATTTGCCACTTCATGTGCGCTCCGACTCAGACCATGTGTCTCTTGTTTTACTGTGTAGAGAGAAAGATTCAGAGGATAAGGCCATGCTAAGGTGTTCTCTGGATTAATAGCAGACCTGAAGGAATTGGAGGAGAAAGGGCTTGTACAGATGAAGCAGCAGTCAGGAACCATATATCACATTGCTGGAGATAACCTGGGCTCGCACTGCATTGGTGCCTTCTCTGAAAATTTCAGTTGTTTAGAACATTTCTGTAGGTGCTGCCTGATAACACCATCTGAATTCCAGGGTGATGACCCAAACCTGTGTGGACCGGAGCGCACCATGGAGAGCTACACCTCTGCTGTTGATCAGCTCCAGACTGAAGAGACACCTGATGTGGAAGGCATTAAATTCAAGTCAGTATCAGTTTTTTGAAATTCTTTGATGTGAGTCGGCCAGGTTACCCACCTTGTCTAGGACCAAAGCACCATTATTCATGTCATTACCCAGCACTGATTCTGGAGCTGTCCCCTTCACCAGGCTGTGGACAATGCGAGACATCAGATCATCAGATCTTGTCTTTCTGCTGTGGGTCAGACTGTCTTACAAGTTAAAGGCGCTTCTCCATTTTACTCAGTGCTATACGGTAAATCCATTCAAGATGCAGTCAGACAGTTTGGCTTCATTGAGACCAACACAAAGGTCAAAGGTCACAGTAGAAACTCCGTATAAGGGAACATCATACAAGAAAGGACATTTCCTTGTCACAGGGAACACTGACTCCATGTTTGGTGAGCGAGTGCTTATTCCTATGTAAAAGACAGTGTCCATTTTCCTCAGTTCCGTCTGTCCTCAGGTCAGACAGCAAGTGAAACGATGCAGTGTCTAAACATCAGAGTCCTGACTGATTTCTCTCCATCGCCATCTCACATGAAGGAAATCCAAAGTCAGTCAACTTCTCCAGCTCCCTCATCGCGCTCCCAACTCTCTACCTCTCCCAGCCTCCCGATTACTGCTGCAGACTGGGCTGACAGCTTCCAGATCCCATGGGTGAGGTGGCCTGAAGCCTTGATGCAGTGGTTGGAGAGGGGGAAAGGCCAAGCCCACTCTTACCTAGGGGACCTGTTTAGGGATGGGTTCATCAGCTGAACTCGTATACGGTATTAGCTGTGAGGAACAGTCTACACTAGGCTTGGGCGATGATGTAAATTTAGATAAACGATTATTGTCTCCAGTATTATCGTGATAAACGATATTATCGTGTTAAACATTAGGAAACGTTACGAAGTACCCCACGTGAGCCTTTGTTTGGTCACGTGATCATTTTATTGCAGCCTATGTACATGATCTGCTGCATCTGTGGCAACAGCAAAGGAGAATTATATTAGTGAGGCTTTAATTCTAGAAAAAAAACAAGCAACGTTAAAGAAGAAGAAAAAAAAATATTATTATTATTATTATTATTATTATTATTATTATTATTATTATAATTATTATAAGTTTATTACAACTGTTTCTGATTCATGTATATTACCCCAGTAGTAATATACTACTTTCAGCCGTTAGCCGTGAGCATTTACACACTCAGGACTACAGGAAAATAAATTCAGTGAGCCTCGAGCAAAGTACTCAAATATTTTATTTTGATTTGTAGCTAAAAAATGATGAACTTCAACTTACAAACTTGGAAAACCTGGACAGCATCCTGAAGAACTTTAAACAAACGAAATAAAATAAAATAAATGAACCAGCTCTGGATTAAAGCATAGAGGTGTTATTTATTAATTAAATTTTAACAATAAGCAATAAAACAACAACCCAAATATGAACAAACCCAACATTTATAGGACTGCTTTTTACAGCGGGCTGTTAACCCGGAATACGCCGCAGATTATTGCCGAACCTGTAGCTTAGTTCAGCAGCAGAATGAACTCTACCCCCCTGCCCTGTGCCAACGCACTTACACAAGTAAGCCGAGCGCGTTAACCTGGTCAGGTTTAAGATCAGCGCGTGAGGGGCTAACCTCTCCAGCGGTGCTGAAAACGCGCTCGGGTGGGGGGTGGGCGCACACACACAAGTCTTGCCATTATGGGCGGGCGCTGATCGTTCGTACCCCACCATGCTAACGGATCGTGATCTCCATCGATGGGCGGTTCCTGTTCATGTGCGGTCAGTCCAGCAGCTCGCTCTTCAGTAAAAGAGACTCGTGGTGGTTTTGCTTTGGGATGTAGCTGCCCAGTGTTTTCCTCTGTAATGGGGCTCATCCTCTACTTGTCTCGTGCACACACTTGTCTGGCCCTGGTCCAGCCTTCGTCTGCCGCAAATCATCCTCTGCTAAGCGTCCGCCACGGAATCGGGGGTCCAGGAACGCTGTGGTGCGCGTTAATCTTCCGGTGGACTCGCCATCATATTTCGACTCCAGTTCCGTCCCGATCCCGCGGTCGATGTCTTTCGTTAGCTGTACGTCTGTTTCCGATTGACTCGGTATGTCGCCGTTCAGAAGCGGAAGTGTTGGCCTTAGCGACGGGACGGTGACGTAATCCTCTCCTGACCAAATATCGGTAAAGTCTGCAGCTGGCTTCAGAGCCTTGTTCATTGCCTCCAGCACATCAGGGTCCTGCCAGGTCAGTGACGGAGCACGTCGGTCAGCAGGCGGAACCCGTCCAATAGCTTGGGACTGCTCAGTTACCCTCTCAGTCATTTTTGGTTTAGAGCCCCAGCGCGTGGAACAGTCCTGTTCCAGCAGGTAAAAGGGTCAGTATTATTTTTATTATTATTTTTTACTAATTGTTCAGCTCCTTTTGTATAAGTACACAAATTATTTATTAAGGTGTGCACATTTATTTATTTTAATATTAATGTGTTTAAATAAAATCAAATGGACATAAATAAAGAACATTTAAGGGCTTTATTATTCATTCATTTGTTCAACAGTTTAATTATTCTGTCTCAGAGTCTAAATATGAAACATGCCGTGATGAGGGAATGTTCCGGGAGTTGGAGTTCTTGGTGAGCTCTCAGCGACGCTCGCTTCTTCTGCCAGCTGTGGGGAAGAGTACCACCGATCGAGCGCATACACCCAGAGCTCGTTCTGTGTTCTGTCGTTGCTTCTTTATTGAATTCGCCACAGCCGGATGTAGGTTGTGTCTGAAACTATTTACCCACTGCCATCCATCGTCTCTCACGGCTGGCTTTCTCTTCGCGGCGTTATCTGTGGCAGTGCAGGTTCATTTTTCCTCTTTCAGATTCCCGTCCTGGAGTACAGAGCGAAGACCCTCAGCGGGACTGGCTGCAGTGGGGCTGTCTGGAAGAACATGGTCTCCAAACATTTGATATCTAGTTTCCACTGCGGCGGAATGAAGTGGACCGTCAGTGACGTGTACGGAGTCAGATTAGTACCTGACCACATGTCGGTTGTCGCTCTCTTGATCAAACACTGAACCTCAGCTCGAACATTATCACACGTCTCAGGCACCGCTGTCCTGGAGTACGTGTGGCTCGGGAGCTGGTATTGAGAGTTCAGGGTTTGGAGCACTTCTCTGGAAGATGACTTTTCCACTGTGCTGAACGGCAGCAGACCCGCCACGATATATCGGGGTACACCGGTAGTGCACTCTCGCCATTCCGCGCTGTCACGTTTGTGCTTTGTACATTTCGGGAAAGCACCTGTGATTGTGGATTGATTCGACGAACTGTCTTCTCTACGGGTCGGACCCAGTTTAGCATCCTGAGCTGGATGATGTATCCTGAGATGTGCTGTAGTATTCCCACCCTTGGTGCTGATCCGTGTTCGTCTGGTTGGAAACCAAAATATTGCCAAACTGGCGCAGTGACACCCTTCTTCTGTACCAGCTCGTCCATCGCGATATTTGATAATATCGTTTATCGTCCCAAGACTAGTCTACACTGCTGATATTCAGAACAGTGCTCTTTGATGTTCCAGCTAGCTCCAGTGTTTGGTTCTGTTAAACTGATGAACTGGCTTATTGTACATGTTGGTGGATTACTAATGTCTGATGAAGACCTGAACAGTAAGTTCAAACGGCGGTTCAGTTTGTCATGTTAGTCGGAGGCTGCTCTCTCAGTTAGCTTAAACCTTTTAAAGGGAAGACTGACCTTCAGCATATCATTCTGAAAATGGAGAACCGTAATTTAGTTCAGGATTTTACAGGACATACAGGGACTTCAGTTTCACCTTCACTGGGCGTGTTAGGTGGAAGATCCTGAATACAGGTGGGGTAGTGGTGTTTGGGAAAAGGGAAAAACTGCAGGTGCTTTTGTTTCTAGCCTGTAGGCTGTTCGGTTTCCTGGCTGTAGGTGCTGGTTTACTTCAGTTATGGACCAGACCCTTCACTCCACTAAGTTTCAGACAGAACCTAAATAACACAGTGTACGGCGTTCAGCTCCGTCATCATTAAATTTAGTGAAGGGAGCCCACACTTCTGAACGTCTTACCCTTACTGACCAGTCTGGAACAGGTAGCAGCTCAATACCAGTCCTCCATACCTGTTCCTAGTGTTCACCTTAATAAAAAAGAAAGAAAGAACAAAAGGAGGTAGATACGGAGGAAAAGGAAAGACAAGGTGAGTAGCGGAGGTTGGGCTGTGAAGAGGCTCAAAAGTGAAATGGCATCTATCTATCTATCTATCTATCTATCTATCTATCTATCTATCTATCTATCTATCTATCTATCTATCTATCTATCTATCTATCTATCCATCTATCTATTTATCTATCTATCTATCTATCTATCTATCTATCTATCTATCTATCTATCTATCTATCTATCTATCTATCTATCTTGCAGCATCTTTAATAAAACCATCTCCCAGTGAGAGCCGCGGGTTACAGCATGAATAAACGTAGCCTCGTTCTGCTGGTGGTGAACTGTGCTGCCTGACGTAGCTCCCTAAACACGATAGGCACAGATGCTGAAACAGAAGCTGGACACGGTTGGGGTTTGTCCTAATTCAGTCCTAACTGAAGTTGTCATGGAGACTAAAAGATTTCAGAGGTAAGAGGTTTCTGTAATATGGTTCCTGGTTTCTCCTGTGTGTACATCATGGGAGCTCAGCTTAACACCAGCTACCTGTCAGTTTCTCTCCGTGTGGGCATCGTGCTCAAGCTCTACATCCATCTAACTGCTTTCTGTACGCCTGCAGAGGGGGCGGGGCCAGCCCACAGTGAACCAACACCTGATGGACAACATGAGTCCTCCAGCAGAACTGGTGACGGGACATGCTGTACGTTCCAGTTTCTGGACATCATCTCCATGTGAGAGTCTGTCCCATGTTGAACACCCTTCAGTCAGGTCTGGACTCGGTGACTCGTTACTCTGGATCAGCCGGGGCAGGTGGCGATGTTCCTCCGTGAGGTTTGTTCATTCCACCGTGGATTATCCTGTATATGGACACATGCTGTCCCTCAGCACTAGTTTGTGAGTGTACTGGACACGTTATTAGACCAGTCCAGTTTGTTTTTCACAGAGGATCTGTAAATGGAAAAACAGCTTCCTGATATTTACCTGTAGGAGTCTGTACCTTTGTTTACAGTGGACTTTATTCGGTATTTTCTTTGTAGTTTACCATAAACAGTAGTTGTAGACTGTAACCCCTTATGTGCTGTACCGTTTCTTTTACCACAGCTGCTGGTAAATTACCGTAAAGTGGAACTGCAATAAAGTACTGTAATATATAATACAGTTTTACTGTGTCCAGGACTGAGAGACCGTATGTTTACAGTGTATCTGTTTTTAAAATTGTTTACACAAACAGATTTATAATATAGCTGTTACTTTGGAGCATATTACCACATTTTTTTCATAGTAATTTACCGTAAACAAACAGCTATTTTTAACTGTGAAATTTATGGTTGCTAAAAAAGCATACCGTAATGTCTTATACATTCTCACCATACATTTACGATGAAATTCTGGCTACCACAGCTGCCAGTAATTTACCGTAAATCACACAGATTTTTTTTTACAGTGTAGTCTGGTCTGACTCTCTCGGTCAGGGATTGGGTGGAAGGAGTTTAAATCTATTGGCTCTGTAAGTCGGTAGGTGGAGCTCATTATCGTTTTACTTTTACTTTAAAAACCAAATGCATTTTCTCTAGGTGATTTTTGGACGGTTTGGCGTTCCATATTAAACTCTCTAAACTGAAAATAAAAAAGTCAGATCGCTAAACGCTGAGTGCAAGCCATGTCCCCACCCTGCACCTACTTCGAGGAGTGCCAATAACCCGGAAGGGGCGGGGGATCCAGGGCAGGGGCTCTGTGACCCATTAACTAAAGAGGTGTGCAGCCAACCACAGTACACTCCAAGGTGGAAGAGGAGTTTAACCCTTACCCTGCCACACCTGGTTCAGTAACATGCAGGATGGTGTTTACAGTGGTGGTGATGGGAACCAGGGGTCTCCATGTCAATAACACACATCTACTATCTAACCCACCAGTGAACCTACACAGGTCTTCTGAGTGTATATGGAGGGGGCGGAGGGGGGGGGGTGTCTTTGGGGTCTACACCCTCACTACACCCTGCATGTATCCCTCCACCATTAATCAGTTACTAATAAAAGATGTTTTAGACCAAAATCTTCTCCACACTGTCATAAACAGCGTCTCAGACAGAGGCAGCGTATTCAGAACCACCTCCTGTATATATGCCAGACTACACCACACCTTGGTTTAGGTCTGGAGCAAAGGGGAGCTCCTTATGCAATAACTTCACAGACGGGTTTAGAAAAATACCAAACGTGATTTTTATTGACTGAGTTTGAAATGCTATCTGCTATTTTCATTTTCAGAAGCTTTTTGAGACAGACTGAGCTCAGTAGGGGCTGATAACGCCATGCCATTTAACACTCCTGTCTCACTCCATGGTGAGTTCTCTCAGCAAGATGCCACAACACAGCTCCACCCCAGCTCCAGCCAACCCTCCCTAGTGGATCCACTCTTATTTCAAACCACCCATCTCCTTTATCTCTAGTGCCACAGCTGATTCTCCTCTCCATCACCATCACAACCCCTCCTCTCCATCACCATCACAACCCTTCCTCTCCAACCCCAACCCCTCCTCTCCGTCCCCAATCCCTGCTCTCCATCACAACCCCACAATACCAAGACGTGCGGGAATGAGGGTTGATGGCAGGTTGAGCATGTTTGCTGTAGAATTCCGACCCCTTATGAAAACAGACCTTCAGTGGTATGAACTGAAATATTACATGATGGTGTAACACATACGGGTACTATATCATAACCCTGACTGATATTAAAATCTACTGTAGCAGTTTTTACTCTGATCCTCTGAATAAAGAAAATCAGTTATTATTTATATTATATATTAGTTTAACCCTGTTTAGACGAGGAGAGAGGAGGAGGTAGAGAGAGAGAGAGAGAGAGAGAGAAAGAAAGAGAGAGAGAGAGAGAGAGAGAGAGAGAGAGAGGAGGGCAGGAGGAAGTATGATGTTTACTCTCATATGTCACCACTAGAGGGCGATACTGATCAGCCGAATAGAAGTAAAACTGAAAGTGAGTTGGAGCTGCGCCTTTAGAGAAGAGGATCTGTTTACTGCTCTGGATTTACACAGTGAGTTTATTAAGTATGAATGTTCAGTATGAATATTAATGAGGGATGATGTAGAATATGTTTGGACTAGTTAAGATGACTGTGTGTTTGATTGTATCGATTCTTCTGGTGGATTAAACTAACCGCAGTGCTGAACAGGGTGTGACCTGACCTGACCTGAACTTCTAGAGCTACAGAATATTAATAAACGCTTCACTACACATCAATCTCAGCAGTGCAGCTCTGCACTACACTACACAGAGAGGGAGAGAGAGCACTGGAGACACAGGGAGAGGGAGAGAGAGCACTGGAGATACAGGGAGAGGGAGAGAGAGCACTGGAGATACAGGGAGAGGGGGAGAGAGCACTGGGGATACAGGGAGAGGGAGAGAGGGAGAGAGAGAGAGAGAGAGTATTGGTAATACAGGGAGAAGGAGAGAGAGCACTGGTGATACAGGGGTAGGGAGAGAGAGCACTGGAGATACAGGGAGAGGGAGAGAGAGCACTGGTAACACAGGGAGAGGGAGAGAGAGGACTGGTAACACCGGGAGAGGGAGAGAGAGCACTGGGGATACAGGGAGAGGGAGAGAGCACTGGGGATACAGGGAGAGG
>JAMWET010000859.1:22500-27500 GCA_024036415.1 Prochilodus magdalenae
AGCACTGCTGACTCAACTACTGACCACACAGCACTGAATATCAAAGTACTGACAACACAGCACTGCAGATCAAACTACTGACCACGCAGCACTGCTGACCCAACTACTGACCACATGGCACTGCTGACTCAACTACTGACCACACAGCACTGCAGATCAAACTACTGACCACGCAGCACTGCTGACCCACCTACTGACCACACAGCACTGCATATCCAACTACTGACCACACAGCACTGCTGATCCAGATACTGACCACACAGCACTGCTGAGCCAACTACTGACCACACAGCACTGCTGACCAGACTACTGACCACAGAGCCCTGCTGACTCAACTACTGAACACAAGGCAATGCAGATCCAACTACTGACCACACGGCACTGCTGACCCACCTACTGACCACACAGCACTGCTGACCCAACTACTGACCACACAGCACTGCATATCCAACTACTGACCACACAGCACTGCTGATCCAGATACTGACCACACAGCACTGCTGACCCTTTTACTGACCACACAGCACTGCTGACTCAACTACTGACCTCAAGGCACTGCTGACCCACCTACTGACCACACAGCACTGTATATCCAACTACTGATCACACAGCACTGCTGATCCAGCTACTGACCACACAGCACTGCTGACCCGATTACTGACCACACAGCACTGCTGACCCTTCTACTGACCACAGAGCACTGCTGATTCAACTACCGACCACACAGCACTGCTGACCAAACTACTGACCACACAGCACTGCTGACCAAACTACTGACCACACAACACTGCTGACCCAACTACTGACCACACAGCACTGCTGACCCACCTACTGCAATGCTGATCCACCTACTGACCACACAGCACTGCTGACCCAACTACTGACCACACAGCACTGCTGACCCACCTACTGACCACACAACACTGCTGACCCAACTACCGACCACACAACACTGCTGACCCAACTACTGACCACACAGCACTGCTGATCTAATGTTTTCATTTTTCCACTATTTTACCATCAACATCAAGAGAGTATAGTAGAGAAAACAGTAGTCACAATTATTAGTTCTATTGTCATATATAATGATGTATTCTGAAAACTGGCCAAATGTTGACTTTCTCCACACGCTGCAGGTGATCTATATTGTTCATATGTCTCCAAAAAAAGTTCTGTATAGAAATATATTTATTATAAAATAGACACGTACATGATATATACAGTGCAGTTGATGGAGGTTTGATGGACATTTGCAGTTGATGGAGGTTTGATGGAGGTGTGCAGTTGATGGAGCATGGCCTGGTCTTGTTATGATTGGACTTCAGATCCGTGTCTAATGTGGGTAAATGTGGTCCAGCTGGTTTTCTCTGTGTAAGGAAAAGGAAGCTGCAGCTAGTTTATCATTCAGTCTAAACTCCAGTAGAGGAGCTGAGTGTGTGTACAGGTGTGTAGTATAATAAACTGATCTACTGGGAGAAACTACAGTATTAAAATAGAGGTCATGTGATCAGATATGAGCTGATGTGTCTCTGATGTAGGACTGGATCTCCTGATGAAGACGGAGCTGAACTTTTCTAACTGAAGACTCTGAAAGACTCTGAAGACTGAGCTCAGAAACAGGTAACTCTGCTCTCAGCTTTATGGTGGAGATGATGACGGAGTTTACTGCTTGTGTGTTTGACTTTAATGTGGAACAGACTCTCAGACTGAACTGAGAGGGGAGGTGGGGTGATCAGGTGGTGAAGTGTCTACATAGGAATATAGTATCAGCACTTCCTTGTTGTGTTCTGTTGTTGTTCTTTCTTCATCTTTAGAATGTTCCACACTGTGTGTGGTGCTGTGTGCGGCTCCTGAAGGTGTAGTGCTGAGACTGTGTGAGGTTTAGTACCGTGTGTAAGTGTTCAGAGATGTTCTGTGATGGTGGTAGGATCACTGGAGGGACATTATTGACCTTTGACTGGTTTAATATTACACTTTATGGAACAACAGTTGTTTCTGTAGAGCAGCACAGATCAGACTGCATCAGACTCTGTGTGGATCCTGACTCTGTCATTTCAGACTGATACTGACAGTGTGGAGTATCTTACAGCCCCAGTGAGAGGTCAGAGGTCAGTTAGGCTGGTGTTCAGTGGTAAACTGGACTGCAGACTTTCTACATGTGTATCCGTGTGTGTGTCCTTCTTGGAATAATCAATCCCAGAATTCTGTTCAGTGAATCTGTAGTACTGCAGCTCGTTTACGACTCTGACTGTGCAGCTGAAGGTCCTTTCAGGTTAACATGCTGTCCAACAGGTCCGATACCAATGAAGCCTGCACCTCTCTCTCTCTCTCTCTCTCTCTCTCTCTCTCTCTCTCTCTCTCTCTCTCTCTCTCTCTCTCTCTCTCTCTCTCTCTCTCTCTCTCTTCACCACGGGCTCTCTCGTCTCACTCTCTCTCTGCTCTCTCTCTCTTGATCTCTCTCTCTCTCTCCTCATCTCTCTCTCTCATCTCTTCTCACCGTATACGTCGCTCTCTCTCACTCCCGCGCTCGTCTCTCTCTCTCTCTCTCTTCGCGATCTTCTCTCTGTCTCAGCTTCTCTCTCTCTCTCTCTCTCTCTCTCTCTCTCTCTCTCTCTCTCTCTCTCTCTCTCTCTCTCTCTCTCTCTCTCTCTCTCTCTCTCTCTCTCTCTCTCTCTCTCTCTCTCTCTCTCTCTCTCTCTCTCTCTCTCTCTCTCTCGTTTCAGTTAAACCGGTTGTTACTTTCATCTTTCACTTTGAACCTGAACTGGAGCCAAAGACTGTGAATCACTACTACCAACAACACCTCCACCCCACCCTCTCTCTCTCTCTCTCTCTCTCTCTCTCTCTCTCTCTCACACACACACACACACTTCCTCATTCTCTCACTCTTTCATATAAACCGGTTTGATTGATTAGACTCTGTACTAAGTTCTCTTTATGCTCTGTTCCCCGTATAGTCTGATCTCACTGTCAGGTCACTACAGACTGTCTCTGACCAGATCAGTCCACTAAACACACTGACCTGTAGATCTCTCTGTAGCTCCTCCTCTTTCTGTCTGTCTCTGTGAGTGTTGATGTCCTCAGTTACTCCTGAGTGTGGAATGTGGTTTGTGTGTAATCTGGAACTAGTTCTGTTTATCTGGTGATGATTCTGAAACTGGTGTCTGTAACAGTAACACTAGGAAGACAGTCCAGGTAAATTCATACATGATGGTGAAAGTTTTATTATTAGTTTATTATATTTAAATAATAATAGTGATGAGTGAAAATAAACGACGGTTATTGGTGCTCTCACTGTGACTATTCCATGTAGTACAGCTCTGCTTTGTAGTGTATCTGCTTCATACAGATCATTAAATAACATTTTATAATACAGAACATTTTATAAAGAAAACAATAAAAATTCAGAGTTCAAAGTATTAAACTGCTGTATCTATGTGAATATTTAAAAAATGAGAAATAAATATTTATCAGAAACCACAATATTTATATAAAGTGTTAAAATGCTGTTTCTATAAGATGTGTTCTATAAGGTCTGTAACTATCACGAACTGGTCGTCATATCTGTCAGTAAATGACTGTTTAACCTGTTCCAGTCTTTTATAGTCCAGATGTAATTATTGAATATGATTATGATTGGCCAGGTGACACCACTGGTGTAGGAGTGAAGCGGACATGTTGTTGGAAAAGGCTATTACAGTCTATCTGCTATATTAGCATATGATATCACTACCATGTACCAGTTTTAGATCCATTAAGTGACCTTTAACCCCGAGCTCTGCTAAGTGCTGCTTCTCTTAATTCATGTTAGAGTGTCATCAGTGTATCAGTCAGTATCAGCAAATCAATAAATATTACATTCTGAATTTCTACAGTGAATAAAATATACTAGGAGATAAAACTGTTCATATCAATCATTTATTTAGACAACTGTCTGCAGAACAATACATTTATCATAGATTAATAATAACAATAGATAAATTCTAGTTATTGTGTAAGATCATAATACATATACACTATGTTGTCTTGTGTTATTCATTAAAACATGTTTGAGATTAAGCCTAAGTGATAAAGAAATAAAAATATTGTGATGTGGTTGAGCCACAGATATCAGATACTCCAGTAAAGAATCTAAAGTGTTAGTGTATGAGAGTTCAGTCCACTGTTCATTCCCCTCGCTCATGAGAGCTGAACATCCTGCTGCAGTTCTGAAGGTTTTATTTGCTGCAGCAGAGGCACTAGGAGCTGACAGTGAACCTGAGGACCTGCAGATGGACACTACTGAGATCTGCAGCTTACAGTTACTTTCAGTTTCATTTCAGTGTCTCTTACATTATCCAGGGCTGCCCTCTAGTGGTAACACACGACTACACACTAGAACACTTTTGTAACCTCCCAGTTCTGATTTAGAAACATCTTTCCTTTCTGCAGGAGCATGTGTCCCAGTGTTGTCTCCTGAAAAATAGTTGACATCCCCTGAAGGACATGATCAGTCAGAGAAATGGATAGCAGAAATATGTGGCCTACCTCTATATTTTTAAGCAAATTAAAAAATGAACATGAAAATGAATAAGTACTGTCTTTATGTTGTACCATGAATAAGGTGTTACTGTGTTCTTCATTATGAGTTAATAATTATCTTAACAGTGTCATAAAGTGAAAAGCATGGTAACCCATTACTACTGAGCAGGAGTATAAAGAGAGTTCTAATGAACCAAGGGTTCTAGTACTGTAGTGGTGATTTACTTTCAAATAAAAATAAAATATTTTAAACTAATTACTCAAGCAAGAGCTAATGAGCTGTTTATAGACAAAATAGTCAAGTTAAAAAGACAATTTAAAGTGACCTTAAAAACAAAACTGAAACAAAACCTGACATTATTATAAAAGGAGAAATCCTGTATTTCAGTGTTCAGTGGTGTAATGAATAATATATATACAGACTGGAGATTAAATAGTCTGATAATTGTTCCTGATGGTACTTTAAGTTATCCAGAGAT
>JAMWET010000859.1:32500-35751 GCA_024036415.1 Prochilodus magdalenae
TTTCAAAAGGTCCTTTGCTTCTAATGAAACAGGTAAAGCATGACATTTTGCAGGATGCTTTTATTTTTGGAAATGCCCTGCCTGAGTCATGAGTTAAAAGTCCTTTATACTCCTTTATGTCTCTGGATTAAGGATTAGGAACTCTCTTGTACACAACCAAGAACTCAGTTTGACCTGAAGATCTTCAAACAAGGCAAAGCACAAAGCAAACAAGTCGAAATCATCTCTACTCCTAGCTTGCTTAAAAGGACAGGACAGGAACTACTAGTTCTCTCTCCAGCCCATGTGGATCCTCTCCCTCGAGGCTGCTTCCGGTCTTTTTCCCCTTTTGAAAAGTATCTGTTCTCCCTTTATTTTAGTTCACAAGGTTAGAAGATACTCGTCCCTCTTTCTTTTCCCTTTGTCTAAACCACGGCTGTGCTGCTACTGCCTTCACTGTGGTACAGTGGCTAGCGTTGTGCTGTTGCAGCATTTCCAATCCTGTTGATGGTGGTTTGAATCCTGACAGTTTATGTTTTACCCGTCGAGTCAGTCAGTTTTGTGACTTCTCTCATTTTTTCCCTCCTCTGGTTATCTGTTCTTTTCCCTCGTAATCTGTTTGCCCCTTCCCTCAAATAAACTCTTCACTTCTGCACTAAGCTATAAGAACCCCACTGTCTCTATAGAGTAGTGATTAGCACATAGCCCTCTAACACATTGAAAGCTGGTTCAAACCCCAGCCACTGTTTCAATCACTGTCTGGTCCTGATTTGTTTTGTTCTGATTTGATTTCCCCTGCTGTAATACCGTCTGCATTTGAGTCCACCCTGGTGGAGACTTCCATCAGGGAGCTGAAATAAAGGTGGCAACAATTCACAGACGTCTCCCTTCCTGTATAAAGACTACTGCCCTGTTACAGTTTAATTATTGATCCATATTATTAGTTTTCTGTGGACAGTTGTCAGGACAGTGGTTCTAAGATAATTCACTTGAGTAAGGAAGCAGGAAATCTAGGAAAAGTAATAGAGCTTTCATCTTTGAGAAAAACAGAACATCAAGCTCCAGGTTTGTTTTAGATCTGAAAACATCCACAGGTGCCCTTCGTTTTTAAGCCGTTGCGTTTCTGTCCATACTTCCACTGTGGAGGAAGACACCTCAACACCATGGAGCGTTGATGAAAAGGACGGTGTAGCTGTCGAGAAGCTCCTCACAGAGAAAAGGAGAGACAACCCAATCAAACAAAAAAGGTGCTGGTGTTCTCAGAACATGGGACTGGACCACCCCAGAGTAGAATCAAATATAATAACGATATTTAAAACACCGGAATGTCCAATACAGGTAGAGGAGAGCTTTGAGTATGGGAGTGTGGTGAGGTATCAGGAATAAAAAGGCTAGAAAATCTGTTACTTGTCTGTCAGGGACGATTTGTTTCTGGTGTGACGCATACTGAATCTTCTCTGGCTTTGGTGGAGACCATGTCCGTTTGTCTGCACTATACCTAATCCTCATTATAATAGAACAGATTTTGCACTCAAAATTTTTTTGCAGGATTTTATTTGTAATATATTAATATTGTTTTTGACTCAGAGAACTTTAAGTTCTCTAGTTGTTGAAGCTGGTGAACGACTTAAAACTTTCTATTTCAAGTAGAATTATAAAACTTCTCCTAATGATGTATGTTACCACACTCCTAAATTGTACTAAAAGTAAGAAAAGTTAGAGGTCCTTTTTAATTCAGTTTAGGTAGACCCTTTTTCACAAGCAAACCCACTATGCTTAACTTTCATTTCGTATGCGTAATACAATTATCAAAGAGCTCTTTTGAAAAATCAGTCCATTCACTTTAAAACTGCGAGTGCCAAAAATTAACTGTTTTACTATAAACTAAAAGTATTTAACTGATTGAATGTTCCATTATAATTCACATATTTCAATCTTATTTTTATTAATTGTCTGTACTTATATTGACATATATATATTTTATTTTCTTAGAACATTTTGAAAATTGTTGGGTGCGCAGCTGCTCCTCTAGTTGCTGAAGGTTGGTGAAGATCTGGTTTTGCCCTGTTCTATTCAAACCCAGCATAAAAATGATGAGGATTATAGATGGTGACATGGAACCAGAATGCATCTGAATGATGAACTAGTACCATCTGGTATGAATCATATCTGAGACTAATTAATTATATCAGGATGGAGTCTTATAGAGGTGAAAAAGAACAGCTCTATTTTAAAAAAAGAACTGATGAAAAGGAAAATGCCTCACTCAAAGCTCTCCGGCATTCTCGGGTTTCTGATGAATGGAGCTTACAAGTGTTTACATAAATTCCTTGGATCCTTGGAAGATGAAGTGAATTGTTTATGTAGACATACCAGGTAAGGACCAATCACAGTTTAAATACATGACAATTATTTATGAGTTATTGCTACGAAGCGGCCATTCAATATTATTTTTCATAGTCATAAGGCCCTATACAGACGGGAATTGGTTTTACATAGGGAGGTGTGTAATGCATTATTACAGCGCCTGTTTAAAAGATTCTGGTCTTTTACCTTTCTGTAAAAGGAAACACAAAACATATAACGTCCAGAAGAGAGCCAAAGGGCACTCCAGAGGCACAAAACAAACGCTCCTGACGACCTTAAATAAACTCATTGTTGTAAAACGATAGCCTAGAGCCTTGCATACCTGTTATGAAAACATGTATAGTACTTAAAGTGTTTCAAACTTTTTTTTTGGAGGATGAACGGGCTTGTGCGTAGCTATAGTAACCACTTACCCCACTCCTGTTTCCCATCCAGTCCCTATATGTCTGAGATTTATTTAGGGATTGGGGAACTTATTTTCAGTGTCTGACAGAGTATTAATGTGTTGCCACAGACTGTCTGATCGAATCCCTTGTACTTATATGGATGGGCAACAGTGTCTCTAAATGAACTGACTCCAGTTATAAGTATGAAGTTAAATTACATGCTGCACACAGAACAGCAAATCTGGCAAATCCAAAATTCCGTTGGAACAAACCCAATGACAAATAAAGAATGAAACATTGGCAAAGATTTTAATGCCTAATAATATTAAGTTCTGCATCAGTTTTTTAATGCCGAGTTTCACATATTAGTGTTCTCTTATATTAACTAATGTATTTGTTAATGTACGGATACTTATGAGGTCTTACGTTAATAACAGTTGGTAGTATTAATAAACAAATACAATTAAAAAAAAGGCTTCGAGCTTTTTAAAAGATAGTTTTAAAGGAAATAGAATAGGA
>JAMWET010000860.1:0-169903 GCA_024036415.1 Prochilodus magdalenae
CAACAAACTTCCTTTCATTTAAACAATAATACAAACTCAACATCCACCTCATTCCAAATTTGTAAGACTGCTAAGCACCAAGGGCGTGAATTCGCTGTTAAAAAACCTTCTCCTACACACTCACGCCTGACAACTCTACAGGAGGTGTTAGAAGAAAGAACAAGCACCAGTAGATTGCAAACTAGCCCTGGGAACTCTGTTAAATACAACAGGCTATGAGGCCCTGCTCGGATACCTGGGCTTTCAAAGAACAAGCAGGGTCAAAGTTGGAGGTGAGCTTTACAAGGTACACGGGGTCAGCTGCTCACAACAAGACAAGCAAATATAAAAAATCTTCTTTCTGAGAGATGACATCAGTGTCATCACCAAGATTTCTCACTGAGTATCAGTGCTCTGTGTACTACTTCATTTTCCTGTGCCCCGGCAGATGCAACAATGTGCAGTCCCAAATCAAAATGTTGGGCCTATGGTGAAGTTCGGGAGTGCCTTTTCAACGTTCCAGTAACAATGAAATCTCATACCAACTCAGAAACTGGGTTTACCCAATGGTTGGCAGAAAGCTCCAACCAAGGAGATGAGAAGAGGTTTACTGTGACTGTCCAAAGGCAGGCTACAAACACAGATAGCATACTAATCAGCCAACTCTATCATGGTCTCTTCAAAATGCGAAAGCACATTTTCAACATTAGATGGCAACATGGAGTGTACAGAGAGCTTGAAAACAACCTGGCCTCTAACCGGTGCTTAAAGGTTTCCAGAAGTGACCCAGCTGCTTTTTATGTGTTTTATGACCTTGTTGTCTGTTAATTGTTAGTTTTTACTAAGAGTTAATTGCTGTTATTAATTGTTTATTCATTGCTATGTTTTACATGATGAAATTTAAAAACAAGGTGCTGTTCATACAGTAGGTTATACTGGACGGTTTTGTCCTTTGGATTAAATTTCCTAACGTTTATCAATCAACCAATATTTATTTGTGGAAACATGGAGTCCATGTACAGATGTAAGAAAGGGAATCTGGGACCAAGCACCCCATAAGCAAGCCAGAGGCAACAGTGGCAAGGACAAAATCCCTTAGAGTAAGGAAGAAACCTCGAGAGGAACCAGGCTCTAGGGGGAAACCCATCCTCCTCAGGTCAATCCTGGGTAACGAGAGAAAGACAGAACTAACAGGAGGAGAAGCTCAGAACATCAATTAGATCCAGCCTGATTAATCCAAGGATGGCATTGTGTCTCAGGGCTCTTTGGATCACTGAAATCAATCTCAGACACCTGTGATAATTAGTTTGCCAGGTGAGCCCAAAGGAAATCTACTTAAGAAGGATGTTCCACATTACTAAGCAGGCCACAGGTTTCCAGCAACATGGGTAAGAAAAAGGATCTCTCTGCTGCCGAAAAGCATCAAATAGTGCAATGCCTTGGACAAGGTATGAAAACATTTAATATTTCACAAAAACTTAAGCGTGATCATCGTACTGTGAAGAGATTTGTGGCTGATTCAGAGCACATGCAGGTTCGTGCAGATAAAGGCAGAATGAGGAAGGTTTCTGCCAGGCAAGGTCATCGGATTAAGAGAGCAGCTGCTAAAATGCCATTACAAACCAGCAAACAGGTATTTAAAGCTGCTGGTGCCTCTGGAGTCCCGCGAACCTCAAGGTGTAAGATCCTTCAAAGGCTTGCTGTGGTGCATAAACCTACTATTCAGCCACCCCTAACCAGTGCTCACAAGCAGAAACGGTTGCAGTGGGCCCAGACATACATGAAGACTCATTTCCAAACAGTCTTGTTTACTGATGAGTGTTGTGCAACCCTGGATGGTTGGTGGATGACCACCATGTCCCAACAAGGCTGCGACGTCAGCAAGGAGGTGGCGGAGTCATGGTTTGGGCCGGAATCATGGGGAGAGAGCTGGTAGGCCCCTTTAGGGTCCCTGAAGGTGAAGAATACCACTGTGTCATTGGCTGCTATGGGCATAAAAGGAGAGAAACTCATGGTGTGGCCACCATCTTCCCCTGACCTCAATCCCATAGAGAACCTTTGGAGTACCATCAAGCAAAAGATCTATGAGGGTGGGAGGCAGTTCACATCGAAACAGCAGCTCTGGGAGGCTATTCTGACATCATGCAAAGAAATTCAAGCAGAAACTCTCCAAAAACTCAAGTTCAATGGATGCAAGAATTGTGAAGGTGATATCAAAGAAGGGTTCCTATGGTAACATGTAACTTGGCCTGTTAGGATGTTTTTGATTGAAATAGCTTTTGATTTCAGTGAATGTGACCTCCTAATGCTGCAAATTCAACAAATGACCATTTTCAGTTCTTTACAACCTATGAAATGTTTGAAACTCTGCTGTGCATAATAATTTGGAACACTGCATTTTGAGTTTTTTTATTTTTGAAGAATATACTGTTATCATTGGGAGGTTTGTTCAATAAAATTCGATTTATACTCTAACGGGTGATGACTTATTATACTGACTGTCATTTGCATCGACCATTTAGGAAAATCAGGGAAAAATATCATTTAGCATAATAATTTGGAACACAGTGTACAAGCAAAATGGGAACTTTTACATGCTATCAACAGAACCATTCCACCAAGGCTTCATAGAAGTGAGCTGGCACTTTTTTGAGGCCAGTCATGGCAAGGGCACCCCTGATGGAGTAGGTGGTTCACTGAAACGGGTGGTGGAGGATGATCCTGCAAGGGGAAGATGCTTCTGATCCATAGATGCTGTATGAGAAGCTGAGGATCAGTCAGACAGGAGTTGAGCAGTTCAACATGACCGGAAATGATGTTGAGTCAAAGGCAGAGGTAGTTTAGTTTTAAAGGCAGAGAATTACAGTATTTACATTAAACACTGTGTAGCAGTTAAAACCAAAGATAACCGGGACATACATAATAACAATAATTTGAAAAACAAAAATTAGAGGAGATTGAAAGTTTCACAATGTCTTAAAACCTTCTTTGTGTTTTAATAGGAAAAACAGTCAACACTCATTACTGCTCAAATACTTACAGTCGCACTTCCACATACACAGACATGCAGAATCAAAGAAGGAGTGATGCGTTGTCCCTGTTACGACCTTAAACTCGCCACACTGATCACAGCTGCAACAAATGGAGACCAGAGGCCATCACAACTTCCATATAGGTTAGCGGTGTGGGGTAAATTACGATCAGGAAGCATATCCTGGTCGTATCATGGATGTGGAGGAGGGCAGTGTCATGGTAACATAATAAATACCTCTGGCCAAATCCACCAGAGGATTTCAGCTGTCCACCCTGTTACTGCTGTGTCCACCTTGTTACTGCTGTGTCCATCTTATGTCCACCCTGTTACTGCTATGTCCACTCTGTTATGTCCACCCTGTTACTGCTGTGTGCACTCTAATATGTCTACCCTTGTACTGCTATGTCTACCCTGTTACGTCCACCCTGTTGTGTCCACCCTGTAATTGTTGTGTCCACCCTGTTACTGCTATGTCCACTCTGTTACGTCCACCTTGTTACTGCTGTGACCACACTGTTACTGCTATATCCACCCTGCTATGTCCATCCTGTTAATGCTGTGTGCACTCTAATTTGTCTACCCTTGTACTGCTGTGTCCACCCTGTTATTGTTGTGTCCACCCTGTTACTGCTGTGTCCAGCGTGTTGTGTCCACCCTGTTAAGACCCCCCTGTTATTGCTTTGTCCACCCTTTTGTATCCACACTGTTATCTCTACCCTGCTATTTACAAGTTTTCAGTCTATATTTTAATTAAGTATTTATTAAGTAAGTAATTGGTAGAAGTAAAAAATATTCTTATTGTAAATGACTGTCTAAAAGGAGGCAAAACATGTAGCCATAAAAAAATAATCTAATTAGGTCATTATTCCATAAGGCTTTCGAACGTATGGAAATGTTCACAACAGGGTGGGCATGTGGCCAAGGTCAGAAACTTAATTAAAGTGTTTTAATAAATTATACAGTTTGTTTGGCTGAGCTTGACTGAGATTAGTTTGGAAAAGTGTAAGATATCATTTTCTTAATAAACCATAAAAGTGATTTTCAGCTTTCAAGAGCTTTTGAGGTCCAAAAGGCATCATATCCCAGGAATGAACCATCTACAGAGCTTAACACTGAGCAGCCCTCTGCTGAGAGGAGTGTAAACTGAGGAAGTCTGTACAGAAGTGGCTTTATGGTAAAGAAGGCAGTATTATAGAGCCACATGGTTGCAAAAACAGCACAAAGTGATTTTCTGAAATTTCTGCCCTGCTAGATCAGCTACAGTCAAAAGCAAGACGTGTTATTTCAAAATGAATCAGTCCGGAACAACAGCTCATCAGCACAGCTAAACAGCCTCTCACACATGCCTCAGAGAAAGAGATAGAGAGAGAGATAGATAGAGAAAGATATAGGGGTGAGAAAAAGAGTGAACGGCTGCAGTCTGTGATGAACTGTGATGAAAAATCTCTGATGCATAAGCCAAAGTGTCACCCTGCATGGTGGGGCAGTAACACTCTGTAGACACATCCACGCCCTCCTACCATCATCCTGCTGTCAGGCACAAAGAACTTGACACGTCGCGAGCAGAGCTCGCAACACAAATAAATACACATATAACTTACACATCTACTAGAGCTTACTCACTTAAGTGGGTTACAAAGAGACGGGTCCTCAGTCTGCGTTTGAAGACCGCAAGATACTCCACTGTTCGGACAGCTAGTGAGAGTTCATTCCACCATCTATGAGCCAGGACAGAGAAGAGTCTGTATGCTTATTTTCAATGCGGGATGGCGGGCCGAGTCAAGCTGTACTCGAAGCTCGAAGGGCTCGAGGTACAGATCCACTCTTAACCATTGCCATAAGGAGGGACGTGCTGGTCCATACTTGGTTTTGTAACACTACTACACTGTAGTGTTGACATCATTAGATCCAAATCAAGATCAAACCCGGTCCACATCAAGATCAAATGTGTCTGAAACCAAGACAAAGCAAAAAAAAAGTTTCAGATCAAATACAATTTAATTTCAGTTAATTGTTTATTAATTATTATTTATTTTGTATTACATAAACTCAAAAATAGAACCTAGATTTTTAATATGTAAAATATAACATCAAATAATACGACTTCTGGACTTCACATGCCTACTTCCTCTATCAGAAAGAACTTTATGTCGTTAAGAATAAGAGCTTTACGTCGCCTTAATGATTATATACAGTAAGGAAAATAAGTATTTGAACACCCTGCAACTTTGCAAGTTCTCCCACTTAGAAATCATGGAGGGGTCTGAAATTTTCATCTTAGGTGCATGTTCACTGTGAGAGACATAATATAAAAAAATAAATCTGGAAATCACAATGTATGATTTTTTTTCATAATTTGTGTGTTACTGCTGCAATTAAGTATTTGAACACCTGTGAAATCAATCTTAATATTTGGTACAGTAGCCTTTGTTTGCAATTACAGAGGTCCTGTAGGTTTTCACCAGGTTTGCACACACTGCAGCAGGGATGTTGGCCCATTCCTCCACACAGATCTTCTCCAGATCAGCCAGGTTGCTGGGCTGTCACTGAGAAACACGGAGTTTGAGCTCCCTCCAAAGATTTTCTATAGGATTTAGGTCTGGAGACTGGCTAGGCCACTCTAGAACCTTGATATGCTTCTTACGGAGCCACTCCTTGGTTATACTGGCTGTGTGCTTTGAGGTTGACAGTCATGTTTAGCTTCTTCCCTTTTCTAATAATTGCTCCAACAGATGATCTTTTTTCACCAAGCTGCTTGGCAATTGCCCCATAGCCCTTTCCAGCCTTGTGGAGGTCAACAATTTTGTCTCTGGTGTCTTTGGACAGCTCTTTGGTCTTAGCCATGTTAGTAGTTGGAGTCTTACTGATTGTGTGGGGTGGACAGGTGTCTTTATGCAGCCAACGACCTCAAACAGGTGCTTCTAATTTAGAGTAATAAGTGGAGTGGAGGTGGAGTTTTTAGAGACAGACTAACAGCTCTTTGAGGGCCAGAATTGTTGCTGATTGGCAGGTGTTCAAATACTTATTTGCAGCAGTAACACACAAATACATTATTAAAAAATCATACATTGTGATTTCCGGATTAATTTTTTTAGATTATGTCTCTCACAGTGGACATGCACCTAAGATGAAAATTTCTGACCCCTCCATGATTTCTAAGTGGGAGAACTTGCAAAGTCACAGTGTGTTCAAATACTTATTTTTCTCACTGTATCTTGGGGGAGATTGAACAATGGACACTTGGAAAAAAGAGTAATCTCCTACTATCTCCTGCTATTTCAAGGTTTTAAATCAAAGACAAACATTTATATGTAGTATGGAACTGATAGACCCTGGCTGTATTTCACATTCTGACACACACACATACAGGGGTTGGACAATGAAACTGAAACACCTGGTTTTAGACCACAATCATTTATTAGTATGGTGTAGGGCCTCCTTTTGCGGCCAATACAGCGTCAGTTGGTCTTGGGAATGACATATACTGCGTCCTGCACAGTGGTCAGAGGGATTATAAGCCATTCTTCCTGCTTGCAGTGGCCAGTCACCACGTTGATGCTGGTGGAGGTTCGTCCTTCTTGGTGGTATGCTGACATTACCCTGGATACCGTGGCTCTTGATACATCACAAAGACTTGCTGTCTTGGTCACAGATGCGCCAGCAAGACGTGCACCAACAATTTGTCCTCTTTTGAACTCTGGTATGTCACCGATAATGTTGTGTGCATTGCAGTATTTTGAGCAGAACTGTGCTCTTACCTGCTAATTAAACCTTCACACTCTGCTCTTACTGGTGCAATGTGCAATTAATGAAGACTGGCCACCAGGCTGGTCCAATTTAGCCATGAGACTCCCACACTAAAATTACAGGTGTTTCAGTTTCATTGTCCAATCCCTGTACTGCCCACACTACCCTGTATTGGTATAATGACAAAGATGAAATGAATGCTAGCTAGAAGCCATGGCTAAGAGTGGATATATTGCCACACATGCTAGCTCTCATTAGCTGCTGGCTCAAGCAGGCTAGCATGGTGTAGCAGTTACAGTGTAAACAGGAAGTGAACACTGTTATAAATAAACTCCATTCGACAGAGTTCATTTAAGCTCTCTTACAGCTAACTAAGCGTTCTGTCACACAGCATGACACAGCAGCTCTTCAGATAACATCCACGTTTCACTGTTTACTGGAAAACACACTCACAGCTCGTATTTTAGCACCATGGTTCTGCTGTGATGATCTAATTTCCCTTTTCTCACACAGATGGAGGTTTAAAAGCCAGGAAATTTTCAGCTAGAATTTTTCAATTTTTCATTTTGTTGCTTATTTATTGCCTGTAGCACCAACTTTTTTTAAAGCCATGAGTACAAAAAAATTACTGTTAAATGTGACTCAGGACGCACATCAGTTTGGGACAGTAGCTGCTGCTAGCAGGCGTCCAGCTAACTAGCTAGCTAGGTACTTCTTCTTGTTACCATAGCTAGTGTGGAGTATCTCAGTCTGTAAGCTGTATTTTATGAGTTTCTGAGATTTACTCAGTCAGGAGTTTAAGTGTTGAATAACAGTGGTGCAGTTAACTTGGTGAGTTAAAAAGAGAGAAGAGGACAAGAAAGGGAAGGTGGAGAGCAGCATGAGTGTGGGGATTTCCCTCTTTTGTTTATAAGGCTAGCTTGCTGGTTTTTAAGCCTTTAAACTTTTAACACACATCCGAGAAGAGAGTCAAAGAGTTCCGGGGGTTTGTTTGGCCATTTGCCCGGGAGCTGTGAGCAAGAGAACCAGCTCCAAGAATGGCAGTGTTGGACTATGTGTAATGGCGGACAAGTTCATCTTCATCATGGACTGAGATATGTTTAAGGCTTCATCGGTGCTGTGAGAAAGTCAAGGGCACTTCACAAGTGCCTATCTCTGCAGACCACAGACCAGCAAGAGGGAGGGACTCACACCACAAGTGTGTAGATACCAGCAGGTGTGAGGTTTGAATGCTAGAGGTTTTTTACTAGAACAGCCCAAACCATAGAACTTCTTCATGTGGAAACTAGCACTGCTGAAGGAATACTGAGGTTTAGGTTTTCTGGTCTCATTGTCACACTGAATCTTTCAAACCTTACTACTGAAATTTTCACTCCAGCAAGATGGTTCACAAGTTGGTTAGTCGAGATCTCAGTCCAAATATGTCAACTGTGAAATGATCAGCCTTGTGATTAGATATTTTACCATGTCTTGATAAACTGAACATGATCTTGTCAGGTCGGGTGAACAGAACAGGCCCTCTCAGTGGTAAAATGGCAACTGATCTTTATTTACAAAAGGGCGGCTCAAAGGGATGGGCAAAAACCAGTCAGGGTCAAAACCATGATGGCAGCCATAAGATGGTCCACCATCAGATTGGAGGTACAAAGATGGACACATGGTGCAAAGACCCAAAGACAGTGTTTGATGTGGTGGGTCTATTTGTTTCTCCAATATGGTTTCTGGATCTATTTTTTGGCAAGTCATTCAACTTATTAATACCACCTGGCTTTTGATTCAGCAATAAAACCCCAATAACCTTGGAGCCGTAGCGACAGGAAGGGGCAGGGCTTATAGTTTAAAGAGCCACAGGCAGCCATTCTCTAGCAGTAGCCTTGCCATGTGGTCTAAGGACGGTTTGGGTTGATGCTGTATTTAGATGTGTAATTATATTACTGTGAGATACCGTTTTGTGCCAACACTGAGGAATTTGTCTTCCGCATTTAACCCATCCGTGAAGTGAAGGACCCACATACACATTCACTAGTGAACACACACACTAGGGGGCAGTATGCACACTTACCCGGAGCCCTATCCTTGGCGCCCGGGCAGCAGTTGGGGGTTAGGGGCCTTGCTCAAGGGCACCTCAGTCGCTAATATCAGTTCAGGAAATCGAACAGGCAACCGGCAACCCTACGGTCATGTCCTTGTCCTGCTGTGTTGGCAAGGCTGGTCATAGATTTTTTTATTTATCAGTACTTTTGTCAAATGTGTGTGTGTGTGTGTGTGTGTGTGTGTGTGTGTGTGTGTGTGTGTGTGTGTGTGTCTTTCTGTCTGCAATCATAGTTGCTGGGTCAGTCAGGGACAGAGATAAGGCAAGGCCTTGCTTATATCACAGGCGACTGAGTGTGAACCTTGAATTATTGGCGTGCCTCACAATGTCAAACCTACACATAAGTTTCATTCCTGTCAACTGCATATAGATTGCCTTTCTTCCCATACTCCCAGCATGCAATTCTTATTTTGTGTTGTGCCCTAGGAGCATCGGCCCTTCTGCTTCATCTCTGAGACCCTTGCGGTGCTTCATTGTTGCTTAGTTCAGGTTAATATGATATTTCTGTTACAGCTCTTGAATTAAAAGCGAAAGTCTGCACCTCAGTCACATACCAAAAACTTCATTTCAAATCCTTTGTGATGTACAGACGCAAAATCACAGCATGTGGCTTTCCAAACACTTATCGACCTAATTATATTTTCATTAATGCATGTGGTTATTGAGGAAAACTCATCTGATTTAAAGAACTGTTTTGTTTGCAGCAGTTTTCAGACAGTTTGGTAATAAAAAGACATTTATTTTATAAGACTGCACATTTTAAAGATCAATTACTCTTTATTTACTGAATTTCACATTTAGACAAATTCTTTTCCCAACATGCTCAACTCAGTAAATTTTAAAAGGTTTTTTTTTTTTTTTTTTTTGCTTTGCTCATGGAAGACAAACTGGAAATAGAAGACTGACCGAAAACAGAATGCGCTCTTGTTTTTTCACCCCAGCAATTAAAGCATTTTAGAGGCGAGTGATCAGAAACCCACTGAAGGTGCTATGGTTGTTTGCAGTGTCATAGATTTCACACCTAGTTAGGAGCTTAAGATACACATGATCTCCTCTCTTCAGCACCAGAGTGACACCACCTACAGTGTACTGATGGGTCCACTTCGGGGGTGTAGAAGACTCTATGACTTTCTCATAATTTTTATACAAATGCACACGCGTCCAGTATCTGTGGCTTTTACCGAGTAAATTAAACCTGAAGTAGTAGACTCCTCCCACTGGAGCAGTGAAAACACCTGCAGAAGGAGAAACAACTGGATCAGTACAGACTCTATACACCACCAGAGACAAGAACCCAGACAGTACCTTCTGCAATGGTCATTTACCTGTCCTTGGGTTGTAAGCGTTTCCAACATTTGTGATCTGCTTGCGGAAAACCAGTGTGGTTTCAGTCTTGACGGGTCCGAAGTGGCCATGTAAGCCCGAAGCAAATGAGAACGCCACCTTTGGTCTGCCTGCAAACAAAAACATGCCCAGTGTTAGACCACATTTAAAATAAGGTTCGGCAACCAAAACACAACCGGTTCCACATCGATGGGAAAGGGCTGAAGGAGAACTTATTTATGGTTGTGAGTGAATGATCTACTACTGTCATCAGATCTTCATCGGTATGGTGTTAATTGTGAGATCAGTTGAGACCTAAACATCAAACCAGACCTTCTTTTCGAGGCTTTACAGGGCAACTCAGAGCAGGTGAAGCTCACCAATGCATTCATACTCCCCACGCTCAATAATGACACTCTTTCAGGTTTACCTACACAGTTTTACACAGTGCAGCTGTTTCGATGTTCTGAATTGCCTGAAACTCCAGTTGGACCTGCACAGCCTGAAATGGTTATTCCAGCTGCTACTCCTCCCTGGTTCCACCCATTTAACATTATACACACCTGTAGTTTACGTATGATGACCCTACGTATGATGGCTATGGGTATAGGTTGCCCTTAATAAACCTATTCTGCATATGCAGCCAACTAAACCTAGAATCATAGTATAGACCAAATGAACTTGACCTCCATTACAAGCACCTGTGAGAGTCATGAATGCCTCCAGATCAGCATTGTTTGACCTTCATTAATGCTATTTCAGGGATTCTGTCTTTGGCAAAGCAGTTCACAAAGCAGTTCTGTAAAAAAGGCCACGTCCTGAATGTATACATTTCATATAAGTTGATTTACCTGCATTTAGCTGCATCATCCCCTCAGCCTGGTTTCCACTGGACTGCAGTAGCATCGTCAGCTTCACCACCATGTTCCTAAGCTCTTTCAGCTCGGCCCACACATCGGGCTGGACGGTGTTCTCCACTGCAAGCTGGTCGTCAAGTCTCTGGGGCTGAACGAAAGACAAGCAGAGCCAAATCAGAACCACACTGACCTTCATTCTGAGATACCTGAGGTGTGTAGAGTGGAAGGGTTCGGATGTAAATTGAACGCATGTAATGGTCAGTGCAGGTCTGGTTCTTTTATAGTGGAACTTTAGGAACAAAAACAGCAGAAGCTGATCACACCTAACTATGGCTCCTTGTACTAATGATGATATCACACCCCCAAAAGTGGTGGGGTAAAAAAACAAAACATGTGTGCAGACTGATCAAATCTAAATGTCATGTGGATAGCACCCAGTTTTGGTGTTTAACACCTATTTTTATATTTTATATATGCATGTATGTGTATATAAATGAAATGGGCTGCTGTTAGGGCTTCGGTTATACACACACACACACACACACACACACATATATATATATATATATATATATATATATATATATATATATATATATATATATATATATATATATATATATATATATATATATTTATAGGTCAGTGAACATGCAGGGAAAGTGAACAAAAGAGACAATGAATTCCAAAGTAGCACCAGAATTGAGTCAGAGCTCAATACTGATGATATGTCTAAATAAACCTGCGTCCGTGACCTTGTTTAACTCCTGGTGGGTGATCAGGTGTGGGGAGTGTGGGGAGTGTTCCCGGTGAGCTGGGAGTGCTATGGGCCACTTACTGTGAGCTGAAGCATGAAGTTCCCTGAAGTCATTGTCCACCCTGTTATGTCTGACTGCCATCTCTTTAAATTAAGAACTGGTTTGTGAACTGACATAATTACCATCAGCTTTTCGGAGGGAAAAGTCCTGTGCAAGGTGAGCGGCTAATTCCTCCTTTTAATGGTCATCTTATCCTTTCAGGTAGGTATGAGGATATTCGAGAAAGCTTAATAAGACTTCCTAATTTTGAAATACTCATTGTAAAAATTGTTAAAATCATACAGTTCTTTTGCTGATGTCACCTTTATGCTAGCCTGGGTTTGCTAACGGCTAACTTTGTCAGAAATTCCAGCCTGTTCTCGTTCACCCTTTAACCACTAACAAGGTGGCCATGCATATAACGGGTGGACGTCATATTGTGTCTATGAAGTCCTTGCATGTTTTGTATAGCTTTATTAATCTAAATAATGGCAGAAATATTCTATAATGTTATATATATATATATATATATATATATATATATATATATATATATATATATATATATATATTATGATATATATTCAGTGTTCATCTTTTAAAGAATGCCCTTAAGTGCTGCTGAGAGACAGAACCTGAAAAGAGGACTTGCAAACAGAGAGAGAGAGAAATGGTGGAGAGACAGGCAGAAGGCTAGGCCAGTTTAGACTCGTGTTCCAGCTCTATACAGCTCAACAAACCTCCCCCATCATTTAAACCAATGAATATGTACATATATCAGGCAATGGTACCTGTGAGGATATCATCTGCATGCAGACCTAAGGGGAAGAAAATATAATAAAGACATCAGGAAAAACATTAAGATGAATACATTTCAATCCTAGTTTCACATGAGTTTAACTGCATGCAGACTAATGTCTTCAAACTGGTTTAATATTGTATGAAAACTTAAATCTTGCTCCTAATTCAAATTCATGAGAATTAGAAATCGTGTGTCAAGAAACACAAAAAGAAGACTTCAAAATGAAAATTGATGAACTGATAGCACAACTTGTAAAAATAGAGACCCATAAAAAGAGAACTACAAAAAAGGTCCATGAGACTGCAAGCAAACTCAACATCACCTCAGTCCTAAGTTTGTAGAGTGCTAAAGCACCAGGGCGTGAATTCAGCTGTTAAAAACACTTCTCCTACACACATCACTCACTGACAACTCTAACAGAGGTGTTAGAAGAAAGAACAACCGCCAGTAGATTGCAAAAGTAGCTCTGGGAAATACTGGTTAAATACTACAGGATAATGAGGCCTGCTCTGATAGCACTGGGCTTTTCAAAGAACAAGCAGGGAAAGTTGGAGGTGAGCTTACAAGGTACACGGGTCAGCTGCTCACAACAAGCAAATATTAAAAATCTTCTTTTTGAGAGATGACATCAGTTGCATCACCAAGATTTCTCACTGAGTATCAGTGCTCTGTGTACTACTCTATTTTCCTGTGCCCCGGCAGATGCAAGGATGTGCAACCCCAAATCCAAATGTTGTGCCTATGGTGAAGTTCAGGAGTGCCTTCCCAACGTTCTAGTAACAATGAAATCTCATACCAACTCAGAAACTGGGTTTGCCCAATGGTTGGCAGAAAATTCCAACCACGGAGATGAGAAGAGGTTTGTGACTGTGAAAAGGCAGGCTACAAACACAGATAGCATACTAATCAGCCAACTCCATGATGGCCTTTCCAAATCCGAAAGTACATTTTCAACATTAGATGGCAACATGGAGTGTACAGAGAGCTTAAAAACAACCTGGCCGCTAACCAGTGCTTAATTCCCATCTCTGCCGTGTTCGAACAGATATGCAAATGTACATAACAGGGTGGGCATTCGAGTTCAGAAACTTCGTTAAAGTGTTTTAATAAATTATACAGTTTGTTTGGCTGAGCTTGACTGAGATTAGTTTGGAAAAGTGTAAGATGTCCTTTTCATAATAAACCATAAAAGTGATTTTCAGCTTTCAAGAGCTTTTGAGGTCCAAAAGGTATCATATCCCAGGAATGACCAATCTACAGAGCTTAACACTGAGCAGCCCTCTGCTGAAGAGAGTGTGAACTGAGGAAGTCTGTAAATAAGTGGCTTTATGGTAAAGAAGGCAGTATTATAGAGCCACATGGTGGCAAAAACAGCACAAAGTGATTTTCTGAAATTTCTGCCCTGCTAGATCAGCTACAGTCAAAAGCAAGACGTGTTATTTCAAAATGAATCAGTCCGGAACAACAGCTCATCAGCACAGCTAAACAGCCTCTCACACATGCCTCAGAGAAAGAGATAGAGAGAGAGATAGATAGAGAAAGATAAAGGGGTGAGAAAAAGAGTGTGAATGGCTGCAGTCTGTGATGAACTGTGATGAAAAATCTCTGATGCATAAGCCAAAGTGTCACCCTGCATGGTGGGGCAGTAACATTCTGCAGACACTACATCCACGCCCTCCTACCATCATCCTACTGTCAGGCACAAAGAACTTGACACGTCGCGAGCAGAGCTAAAAGCCAGAGGGGTGTTATTTACCAAACAGCCGAGCACAACAGCTAATAACATGCACACATATAGACAGGGCAATGCCGGGTCTAGAAACAGAGACAAGCAGAGCAACCGAATCCGAAGGGAAATCCAAGAGAATGGTCAGAACACAGGAGGATGGTGAGAACCGGGGAGAATAGAACAGACAAAGCCTAAGGGAGAATCGAGAGAGAAAGCCAGAGACAAAGGGAAGTCAAAACCGGGAAAATAGATAGGAAGGTCACAGGGGCAATGCTTGCGATTGCAAACAGCGTGTGTTTGTGTAAGAGGGGTTTAAATACAGGTGTGTAAATGAAGACCGGTGACATTAAGCAAAACTCGGGCAACCTACACAGTGACTGATTGAATGACTGGGAAAATGTGGATGTGATGTCACCAGGTAGTGCAGTCTTGGGAAAGAAGTCGGGAGACTGGTGGTGTCAGGGAGACCCAGACCATACTGAACATATCACTGCCACTCTGCACATATCACTACCACACAGTACATACAGTATCGCTACGATATTGTACATATCACTACTACCATACTAATATTGATACATTTACATTTGGGGCATTTAGCAGACGTTCTTATCCAGAGCGACTTACGACCGTGCCTAGTGACCGTGCTTATGTTTCCAGCTAGTGCAGGAAGGTTATAGCCTAAAACTCACCATGAGCTCAGAAACTGGGGCCAGTGCTGCTACCTAGAGAGATCAATACACAGACATATATAAAGCAAAAGTGCAATACCTGGCAACCCCAGCCCAGCACTCATACCTATATAGAGGAAAGGTCATTATTAGTGCAATACAAGTACATACACACATAACTTACACATCTACTAGAGCTCACTCACTTACGACGCATAGGCTGCGTTTGAAGACCGTGAGAGACTCTGCTGTTCAGACAGCTAGTGAGAGTTCATTCCACCATCTGGGAGCCAGGACAGAGAAGAGTCTGGACGCTTGTCCTCCATGCGTCCTCAGGGATGGCGGGCCGAGTCGAGCTGTACTCGAAGCTTGAAGGGCTCGAGGTACAGATCCACTCTTAACCATTGCCATAAGGAGGGAGGCGCTGGTCCATACTTGGCTTTGTGGCACTACCACACTGTAGTGTTGACATCATTAGATCCGAATCTGAGTCAAGATCAAGCCTGGTCCACATTAATATCACATGTGTCTGAGACCAAGACAAAACGAAGACCAAAAAAAAAAAGTTTCAGAACAAATACAATTTGATTTCAGTTAATTGTTTATTCATTATCATTTATTTTGTGTTACATAAACTCAGAAATAGAACCTCGATTTGTAATATGTAAAATATAACATCGAATATTAGGACTTCTGGACTTCACATGCCTACTTCCTCTATCAGAAAGAACTTTACATCATTAAGAATAAGAGCTTTACATCACCTTTATGATTATTTATCTTGGGGGAGATTGAACAATGGACACTTGGAAAAACGAGTATCCTACCTACAGTTTTATGTAGTATCTACCTGTGAATATTATATTTACATTTATGTACAGTGGGGCATTTTGACAAGGTAGCATTAGCACACAGTACCTGTTAGGGTCAAGGTTGGTCCCTTCTACAGATGTAAATCATAGTATATTAAAATTTGCTCCATTAGTCCTGGAGAAATTCTATCAAAATGCTATTATATTGCACCATAGCACTCAAGCACTGCGCTACGACAGCCATGTTTTAGTTTACAGTCAGTAAGAGGAAGAAGATGATGCTGGTTTGAGTTTAAACAGAGCTAATATACTGTATGTGTGAGTCTCTGTTTACTGCTGCCAGCTATTTACATAAAGCAGCTCTGTAGCAGTAGTTTTATTAATATTCCAGGATTAAAATGAAAGACAAACATTGCAATTTCCTTCGGGATCAATAAAGTGTTATCTTATCTTATCTTATCTTATATGTAGTATGGAACTGATAGACCCTGGCTGTATTTCACATTCTGACATATACATACTGACCACACTACCCTGTATTGGTATAAGGACAAAGATGAATTGAATGCTAGCTAGAAGCCATCAATAAGAGTGGATATATTGCCACACATGCTAGCTATGGTGCAGCAGTTACATTATGAACAGGAAGTGAACACTTTTATAAATAAACTCCATTCGACAGAGTTCATTTAGGCTCTCTTACAGCTAACTATGCGTTCTGTCACACAGCATGATACAGCAGCTCTTCAGATAACATCCACGCTTCACTGTTTACTGGATAACACACTCACAGCTCGTATCTTAGCACCATGGTTCTGCTGTGATGATCTGATATACCTTTTCTCACACAGACGGAGGTTTAAAAGCCAGGCAATTTTTTAGGTAGCATTAGCTGTTTTGTTGATTTATTGCCTGTAGCACCAACTTTTTTAAAGACATGAGTACAAAAAAATTACTGTTAAATGTGACGCCGGACGCATATCAGTTTGGGACAGAAGCTGCTGTTAGCAGGCGCCCAGCTAACTAGCTAGCTAGGTACCGCTCCTTGCTACCATAGCTAGTGTGGAGTATCTCAGTCTGTAAGCTGTATTTTATGAGTTTCTGAGATTCACTCTGCAGCAGTCAGGAGTTTAAGTACTGAATAATAGTGGTGCAGTTAACTTGGAGAGTTAAAACGAGAGAATGCACAGAGGAGAGGACAAGAGAGGGAAGGCGGAGAGCACCATGAGTGTGGGGGTTTCCTCCTTTGTTTATGGAGCTAGCTCGCTGATTTTTAAGCCTTTAAACTTTGAACACACATCAAAGAAGAGAGTTAAAGAGGTCTGGGGGGTTGTTCGGCCGTTTCCAAGGGAGCTGTGAGCGAGAGAACCAGCTCTAAAACCCTCCTACTGAAATTTCCATTCCAGCAAGATGGTTCACAAGTTGCTTAGTCCAGATCTCAGTCCAAATATGTCAACTGTAAAATGATCAGTCTTGTGATTAGATATTTAACCATGTCTTGATAAACTGAACCTGATCTTGTCTGCTGACACTCAGTTATACATTTCCATTCCTTTAGATAATCCAGACTCGATTAGACTCGACTTAGAAGCTATGTGTCACATGTTGCTCAGTAGAGTGACAGAATTTTCTACAACTAAATAAAAAAAAATGAAATATAGATTATCGGTACTAAAACTCATAGAACAATGTTTTATGACAAATTCGGTTATTTAGCTACTAATATGAGACCTGAAGTACGAAACCTGGGCGTGATCTTAGACTCTGAGCTCAGTTATATCCCACATGTCAGCTGAGTCACTAAAACAGCTTTTTATCAATTAAGAAATACTGTATCGTTTTTAGTCTCAGAGTGATTCAGAGAGCCTGGTTAATGCATTTATCACAACCAGAACCCAGCAGCTCAGATCCTAACAGACCATGCACTGGCTGTCTGTGTCTATTAGAATAGCCTTTAAAGTTCTGCTGGTGGCCAATAAGGCTCTGAATAATCTAGAACCTGCATACAGCATAGAATGTCTCTCTGTTTATGTTCCAGCTCATGATCTTAGATCTATAGGTGTTGGCCTTCTGCAAATACCTTCTGTAAAATACAGGAAAGGTGGAGAGACTCTTTCAGTTGTTATGGTTCTAAACTGTGGAGCTCCGTTCCAGCTTCTAGTAGACAATCGACTTCTGATACAGCAATAAAACCCCAATAACCTCAGAGTCCTCATGACAGGAAGGGGCAGGGCTAATAGTTTAAGGAGTCACAGGCAGCCATGTTCTAGCACTAGCCTTGCCATGTGGTCTGAGGATGGTTTGGGTTGATGCTGTATTTGGATGTGTAATTATATCACTGTGTTTTGTTATGTTGTTTATTGTAGGTTTCATGTCTTTGTCTTTGTCAAGTGTTCAGTTCAGTTTCCTACAATGACTGTTTCGTACTGATTCACATATTTTCACACAAACACATCTTCATTACAACACAAACCACAGACATATATTTTCCATCTTGTGATAACATTTGAAAAATAAAATTACAATGAAATAAAAATATTTGCCCGTTATATTGTCTACCAAACAGGCATATGTCATAAACTCCCCAGTCAATGAAGAGTCATAATGTAATTTCTACAGTCATGGAATTCCTAATGCTGTCAGACCTATTGTTATACATATGTAAAATGTCAAAATAGCCCCCTCTAGTGGGACAGGGCCATGCCTACCATTCTTTAACACTTCCCTCTTCTTTTAACTGTCTATAAATGTCTGTAAATGTCTGGGAGGTGAGGAGACCAGTTGCTGAAGTTGTGGGAGAGGAATGTTGTCCCATTCTACTCTGATTTAGGATTATAGTTGTTCAACAGTCCTGCTGGGTCTTCACCAAATGATGCACCTAATGTTTTCTATTGGTGAAAGGTCTGGACTGGAAGCAGGCCCATTCAGCACCCGGACTCTTCTTCTGCTGAGTCATGCTGTTGTGATAGGTGCAGTATGTGGTTTAGCATTGTCTCCCTGGAATATGCACAGGCTTTATTGAAAGAGACATATGGATGGGAGCATGGTTGGTTCTAAAACCTCATATACTGTTCAGCATTGATGTGCCTTTCCAGCAGCCCACGCTATAGGCACTAATGCAATCCCATACCATCGGAGATGGAGGCTTTTGAAGTGCATCTTTAAGAAGCTGGATGGTCCTTCTGCAGGACATGGCGTCTGTGGTTTGCCTCTGTCCATTTTATATGAGCTTTGACCCAGAGAAGACGGCGGCGTGTCTGGATCATGTGGACATATGGATTTTTCTTTGCATGATACCATTTTAACATTTGTGGATTGCACAGTGAACTGTGTTCTTAGACAATGATTTCTGGGAGGGTACGTGAGTCTGTGCAGTGACTTCCAGAATAGAATCAGGCCTGGTTTTAATGCAGTCCTGCCTGAGGGCCCGAAGATCATGAGCATCCATTATTGACCTTTGACCTTGCCCCTTCTGCACAGGGATTCCCCACATTCTCTGAATCTTTTGATGAAATGTTGTAAAGTACTGTACTGTGGGATAATAATAATCTCCTAGTCAGACATGTTGCACAAGCTTTTACAATAGCTGAGGAACCGGTGTTGCCAGCTAACACTATTTTACAGTGCTTCTACACGGATTGCACTAACAGACGGTTTAGAGACCGTTTGTCTGAACATACAACTGCTTCTATGACCATGCATAATGAGGCAGCTAAGCATCCAAGCTCCAGCCAGTCTAGTGGAGGAGGCAGGAGAGTAAGGCATTAAGAAACTTTGAATTTAAACTCCTGAAGCGGTGGAATGGTTTGGCTTGAGTGAGGATATTGATTTCAGGCTTGTAACATGTGTTGTGTCCTGACCAAGGACTGACAGAACGTGGGACTCGTCACCAAAGATGACCCGCTGAGTCAGTCTGGCATGACACCACTGCAGTCTTAGGTGACGTTGACATAGTCTTGTGTGGTGCAGCCGTCTGCCAATGATGCTGCACTAACAGAATGACTCATGGTGGACATCACTGCTCGCTGGATGTTGTGACTGTTGGGTCAGTCAGGAAGCTTAGGTCATTCCCATGTCTCCCACATGTGGTGGTGGCTCCCTGTGGTTGTGGTGTTATCTGCTTTGCTACACCAACCCCCAAAATTACAATAACACCAAAAAAAAAGACACGCTGAAAGACTTTCAGTACTCCCAGCGTGTAATCCTAACTCTGAGTCGTGCCTCAGGAGCACCTGTCTATCTGTTTCAGCTCCAAGACCCCTGCAGCACTCCTTACTTGTTGCTGAGTTCAGGTTAATATGATATTTCTGTTACAGCTGTTGAATTAAACCTGAAAATCTGGACATACTAAAAGCTTAAATTCAAATCCATTGTGACGTACAGAGCCAAACTTACAGTGTGTGGTTGTCCAAACACTTCGGGGCCTGATTGCATTTTCACCGGTCATATTTACATATTTAAACTCGTGATTCAAATAACTGTCTTGAATTCATTGAGTTTTCATCAGTTTAGAATGTTTAGTAATAAAACACAAATTTTATAACACTGCACATTTTAATGCACAATTTTTTTAATATGTTGAAATTCACATTTAGACAGATTCTTTTCCCAACACGTTAAACTCAGTAGATTATGATATATGATTTTTTTTTTTTTAGTTTTTTTGTTAGCACATGCAAGACAGACAAAAAATGAAAGACCAACTGAATGCATTTGATCTTTTTTCCAGCACTTAAAGCCTTTTAAATGGGAAAGACCAGAAACCCACTGATAGAGCTATGATTGTTATTGTTGTCGTAAGTTGCACAATTAGTCATAAGCTTAAGATACACATGATCTCCATGGTTCAGCAGGAGAGTGATACCAGCTGATGCGTATTGATTGTTTCCAGTCGGAGGTTCAGATGCCTCTATGATTCTCTCGTTGTTTTTAAACAGCTGTATACACGTCCAGTATGATTGGCTGTAACCGAGTACATTAAACCTGAAGTAGTAGACTCCTCTCAGTGGAGCGGTGAAGACACCTGCAGAAGGAGAAACCAATGAGAACAGAGTACAGAGTCTCCACACCACCAGCCAGACATCAGCCAGTGAATCTGGAATGACTGTACACTCACCTGTGATTGGACTGAAAGCTTGTCCGATATTTAAGATTGGTTTTTGGAAAACGAGTATGGTGTCAGAGCTCATAGGTCCTAATTGGCCATTTAAGCCTGACACAAACGAGAATGCCACGCTTGGTCTGCCTGCAAACAGAAACATACCCAGTTTCAGACCACATTAGACTTTTCCTGTATTTAAAGCTACATTGGACACCAGAATTTGGCCCCTATTGGTAGAAATGTGTAACTGCACTCAACATTCAGAAGCACGTTTTGCAATGCTGGTTGTGAGCTACACATACAGAAGTCTGTCTCTCAGTATGGCATTAGGCCGCCATGTCTGCTAACCCAACATGCCAAAAGCCTCGGTATGGGGCTGTAGAGGTTCCTAATGGTGTCCTGTGATAATCCATCCCATGCAGCTTGAACATCCTCACACAGTTCCTGCAGATGGTGCGGTAGGGGTGGAGGTGAAGGGACACCAGGTCTTCTGGACGTGTGACAACAAACCATTCATCTTGCCACTGACCGCCGTGCATCCACACATAGATTGGTTGGTTGAAGACAAAAGCGGTAAAACCCTGCCCATCAACTTTCATTTCTGTCGGTTGATTTCTTCCGGGTGCAGCGATTGTTTTTTAAGGGTTGCCCTTAGTAAGTCGCCTGGACTGACTTGTTTGAATCGCGGTGTGTTAGAGCTACGTGCTTGCCTGGGCTAGCCGCTTGAGTGGTGTTGTATTGCATGTGGCTGTCTGGGTCAGCCTCTTGAGTGATGGTGTATCACAGTTACGTGGTTGCCTGAACTGGCTGCTTGTGTGATGGCATATCCCAGCTATGTGGTAGAGTACAGTCTGGAACTGTACGACTACAAGGTATATGTAGTCAGTGGAGCTGAGTGTAGATGTTCCTTTTATTGAGGTTGGTCATTTACTTATCAATTAAACTCAATATGTAAACAATCTGATAGTTTTGTTGCATAAATTAAACAGAAACGTCGGCTACTTATTGATGTATGTATTTTTCATTAAAACTAAATGTAATTTAGGACTGCATTCCCTCTACAAGCAGTCTAATGTTCATTTCTGTTTCTATCCTAAAAATAACAGAATATGGTCTACAAAAAAAAAAAATAATAATAAAGAAAGAAACAGGATTAAAGTGCCTGGGAATCATTACATCATCAAATACATTACACGTAGTATGTAAGAACGTGGAACAAAAAGGACCACGAACAGTATACAGATTAGTTCCATCTGTATAGCATCAGTTTTTGCTGAAATGTCTGATCTTTGCTGATGCTCATTCAGGGTTTCTGTCCCAGGCTAAGCAATGTAACGCTCTGGGCTGATTTACCTGCATCCCGCTTCTCCAGTTCTTTGATCTTCGTTTCACTGGACTTCAGCCGCGCCTGCAGCTTCACCACCGTGTCTCTCAGCTCGGTCCACACATCGGACTGGACGCTGTTCTCCACTACATGCTGGTCATCAGGACTCTGGAGCTGAACAGGAGACAAGCAGAGCCAAATCAGAACCACGCTGATCTTCATTCTGAGATACCTGCGTCGTGTAGAGTGGAAGGGTTCGGCTGTAAACGGAGAGTGTGTAATGTGCGGTCCAGGGTGGCTCTTTTATAACAGAAATTCAGGAAACGGAAACTACAGAAGCTGATTACACAAGCTCAACTCTGGGTTCCCATCACAGACCATGGTCTCATGGGGTGGCATCACACCTCCAAAAGTGGTGGAGCAATTATAATATAAATTATATATAAAATTATTATGAAATATATATATATATATATTTATATGTATATATATAATTTTGCTCATTCTCCATCTTATTTTAGATTTCTTGTACCCTACAGCAGTGCACCAAATTAAGCATGTGTTTATTTATTGGTCAGAACTTTTGCACACATACAACTGATACTACCTATACTCTGTCTATCTGTTTATCGCCATGACAATACAAATATAGAAACAAAGCAATAACAATACACTCGTTCCTCAGATTCTTAAACCTTGTGTGAGCTACTGGACAGGCGAGTCAGCTACACAGAGGGCTTCTATATATTTATAGAACATGTTTATTATGTTAATTCAGTCATTATCTGCTGATAACTGCATCCCTTCGCATCTTTTCTACAGTCTACAGTTATATTTGTATTTTCCTGTATATATTTCTTGCCTCCTTGCGAAGTGAGATATAATTATATTTCTATATTTATAATGGTAGGTTTCAGCTGTAAATGGGGAGTATGTAACGGACAGTCCACATCTGGCTCTTATAGTGGATTGCTAGTGTGGACCAGTCGTGGCACCACACCTCCAAAAGCGGTGGGGCAAAAAAACAAAACAAAACACACCACATACCAAAAGGAACATAAATAAAACGTGGCCTGCTAATAACAGATATTGCGATTACAACAGTTTAAATGCAACCAATTTACACACAGGGATCTTTGTTTATTGGTCGGAGAAATGTACAGGCATACAATCACCCTGTTGCTATCACATTTACCACCATAAAGATGTTAAAATATTAAAGAAAAAACAGAAACTAGAGACACTTAATGTCAATATGCAAAACAAAACAAAGCAATGATAAAACACTGTACTGGATTTCTTCTTCTTTATAACTGGTTAAGCAATTTTAGTTTTATCAGGTCCCTAATGTTTGGCCACAAATGCAGTCATCACCAGTAGAACAGCTGCACCCAGCATGAGGTGTGGGATTGCATATTTGTTGGGAAGGAAGATAAATGTTACCAGGATCAATAACTGATGATAAATTTAGACTGATTTGATCAATATTTATTGAGCTACCATCCCGTGGCCATCTTTCCTAAAGCAACACTCCAGACGTCTCGGTATGGAGCTGTAGAGGTTCCTAATGGTGGTCCGGTGATACTCCATCCAATGCAGCTTCAATATCCTAACACAATTCCTGCAGATGGTGCGATAGGGGTGGAGCTGGAGTGACACCAGGCCTTCTGGACAACTACATGAGTTAGTACATGACAATCTGTATGACACCATCGCAGTCTTTGGTGATTTGCTCATGCTCTGACCCTAGGGTTTGAACCTGTGCTTTCTCACTTTGTTTTTCCCCTTCAGTCTTCCCCTGTAAACTTGTTTGCCCTCGCTGCTTGTTCTACCTGGTTCTGACCTCCGCCTGTCTCTGACTCCGATTTAGCTTCTCCCTTTGTTTCGCTGTTTACTGGTGCTTGCTGAGCTTGCATGTTTGTAAATAAACCGTTCCTGTTTTTTTAATTCTGCACACGTCGGTCTCGAAGTCTTTTGTCTAACAGCCTCTTAATGGACCCCTACAATGCAACCACTCACATAGTCTTCCAACTGTTGAAACTGCTTTCAAACTCTTCTGAGAGAATTACATAATTATGCTGTTCGTAGTCTTAGCATTCAACACCATCATACCACAGACAGTTACTATAGAGCTGGGCTTGTCGGGCCTCCCTCTACCGAATCCTGACTGGGAGAGAAACGGCAAGAACACACCATTATAGTGAACCCCATAGCTGTGCCCCCTCAGTGCCCAGCTGACTCATGAGCTCATAACGAACTCATGATGAGTGGGCATAGAGGAGGAAGTGGAAACAGACTTGTCATTTGTCTGTTGAAGGTGATAAGATAAATGAGATGACTGTTGATTTGCGGAGGACTTGCAGTAGAAATCAACCTTGACTGTTTATCAGTGGTGTAGCATTGGAGGGACTTAAAAGCTCCAAGTTCTTTAATGTGAACATCACAGAAAACCTCACCTGAACCCTCAACACCACCTGCCAAGCCAAGAAAGACCAGCAGCAACATCCTCATCCTCACTTCCATAGGAGAATGTCAGTGTCTGGTGTGGCAACTGCACCATTTGAAACCTCAGGACCCAACACTGGACGGCAAGGACTGCTGAGATCACTGGTGTGTCTTTATCTGCCTTTAAAAGGCTGCCTGCATTGTGGACCACCCCTCCTATCCTTTTTGTAGATCTGGCAGAAAGTGCCAGACCACCCATCCCACCATGTAATGTATGTTATGTGACACCAAATATATGACTAGTCATATATGAACATCCCTTCGTATTACTGAGTTCAGGTGTTTTAGCCACACGTATTAATAACAGATCATAAAATCAAGTCATGAAACCTACACCACTGCTGAAATCTCCCTGTCTGGCACTACCAGCATGCTGCCCCCGACCCTCTTACACTCACCCCCCTCCCTTTCAACTCACAGCCATCACCAAATGGTTCTCCTGCTGACAGTCCACAATCCAGCACTCAGCTCCCCCATTCCAGTCTGACATTCACAATGTCCCAGGAGAGAAGTGAGCTCAGGAAGATCAAGACCAGGAAGGCTGCAGGCCCAGATGGCATCAGCTCAAGGCTTCTCAAGGCCTGTGCCAACGAGTTGTGCGGCATGGCTGGGCACATCTTTAATCTCAGCCTGAGGTTGGGGAGAGTTCCACAGCTGTGGAAAACATCTTGCGTGGTACCAGTGCCTGAGACCCCACAACCTAAAGACCTCAACAGTTATAGGCCGGTGGCACTCACATCACACCTGATGAAGATCCTGGAGAGATTGTTTCTTGTCCGGTACAGCGGTGATGCACATCCTTGCATACGTCATAATGTCATACCTACCCAACAAGAGAGAGCTGAGCCAAGGTGTTGAAGCGAGCTTGACATGGGAGGGGGTGGGGATGTAGGTATGACATCACAAGGGACAGATATGACATTGTGAGACATCCAAATGACACTCTGATTATTGTCCACGGTTATATGTGGTCATATATTTGTGCAGTAACAAACGAAATAGGAATTAGGAATAGAAATAGACAAATACATGTCAAGAAAGGTCAAATTGCTACTATTAAAGCATGTCTAACAACAAATATAGCTGTACTGCAGGAAAGGGGTGCAACTAGCCTGCCAACATCAGGCACTGGACCAGTCAGATCGTCCAAGGCCCAACCCCATTTTGGTTGAGATGTTTTACATCGTATGTAATTTCAAAATTTTCGAACAAAGTCTTCAAACCTGCAAATAAGCTGACTTTAAATAGACAAAGTATATATATATATATATATATATAATGAAATGGCAGTGTTGCATTTTGGCATGCAGTTTATCATGAAGATAGCTCTGTACACTGGAATATGTTTCCAGACATCTAATCTTTAGTAATTAATCTTTGGCATTTTGGACAAAATTCATTTTGGTCATGTACTACATACTGCTTACTACTGTTGGATGCTATTAATAAGCAAGCTGTATGTGGTAGGCTATATCGGACCCAGCCCATGCACATTTTTTACTAGTAAAGGATGGTGCTGATCTTTGGACCTTCAGATGGTGCTGCATTAAAACAGACCAGATTCTGTAGTGGAATCACTGCATAGGGATCAGGAGCTGGTCCCAGCGCCGTTGTCTGTGGACACAGTTTGTCCCTGGACTTTATCCTGACTAAGATAAAAAATACATGAGTGGACCTGATTCTTGTTAAAGAAACAGCTTCTGCTCATTCAGTGGAAATAAGCTGAATTCCAGGCTGAAATTTTCCATTATCATTTCGATTGTTAATACATGTTAATAATGAGTTTATATACATATAACTGATACATTCCAATAAATGTTGTGGTCTTAGATTTAGATAATCCCAGTGTATATATATATATATATATATATATATATATATATATATATATATATATATATATATATATATATATATATATATATATTTGTCTGCTTTTATTTTGCTGTACAGTTTTAGATGACTTGTGAATGTGAAATGCACAGCTTTGCTGTTCTCTTGCATAATATTTATGCTTTATGCTTTTATTATTGTACATACAGTCTCCATGGTAACTATACTTTCACTACATTATATGTTACATAGTCACTATACTTTCATAGCATACCATTAGACTTTCATAACAGATTTACTTCCATCCCACTCTTAGTGGTGCTTATTATTATTAGAGTACTTCTTTTTCTTCTTCTCTTTTTTTATGTACATTTTTTCATTTTTTATTTACATTATTATTATTCTTTACTGTACTTGGGCTGCTGCAATGTGTGACTTTCCCTCTTTGATTAATAAAGTGATCTATCTATCTATCTATCTATCTATCTGTCTATCTATCTATCTATCTATCTATCTATCTATCTATCTATCTATCTATCTATCTATCTGACTGTCTAAAATGGGTCATAATGAAAAAGGATTAATACATAGTGAATAAACCATTAAGAAGTGTCTAATTCTGGCTTTATTGATCAAATAATAAAGCCTTAATAAACCGTTAATATGTGTTCCATAAAATAAAGAGTTTCCACATGTGACAGGAACGCAGCAAGCTGAAAACATTTAGTTGGTCTTTCTTCAACCAGCTCAGCGCTTTACATGGGAAAGACCAGAAAGCCACTGAAACTGGAATGGTTATCACTGCTGTCATACATCTGACAGTTACCCCTGAGCACAACATACACAACATCCCCTTTCTCCAGCAGCAGGGTGGCACCACCTACAGCGTACTGATGATCTCCAGTAGGAGGGTTATGCACAATTATGATTCTCTGATGGTTTTTGACCAAATGGACACCCGTCCAGTATTTATGGCTGCTTCCGAGTACACTGAACCTGAAGTAGTAGACTCCTCTCACTGGAGCAGTGAAATCACCTGCAGAAGGAGGAACAACTGGATCAGTACAGAGTCTCTACACCACCAGAGAAGAGAACCCAGTCAGACATCAGGCTGTGTATCTGGAATGACTGTACACTCACCTGTGGCATGATTAAAAGCGTTCCCGACGTTCGTGATTTGTTTCCGGAAAACTATTTTTCTGTCAGCGCTGTAAGGCCCGTGGTAGCCCTGTAATCCGGAAGCAAACGTGAACGCCACCTTTGGTCTGCCTGCAAACAGAAACGCGCACACTGTCAGACCACAGTAGACTTTCCCTGTACTAAAAAGCTGTTTCTGTCATCTTCAGTGTCCCGCTTTTGGCTTGGTGGAGACGACCAACGAATCCGTGTGTGGAAGCACCGTGGTCAGCACCAAGATTCTACAGCATATAGCTGCTGTTTAAAAATCTTTTCACATTATATCGCATTGAACATTATGTTACTGTACTACATAACTATATATATATATATATAACTGTGTTAAACTATGTTTTAAAAAAAAATTAAGTGGAGTATTTAAGATTGTTCTATTAATGTACGTATTACTCATCCACTCATCCTTGGGGGTTAGAGGGGCTGCTGGAGAACTTACGGGGCACAAGGCAGGAAACACACTCTCTCATACACACACACACACACACACACACACACACACACCTGGGGAGGAAACTAGAACACCCGGAGGAAACCCACACTGACTCATGCTAAACCCTGGCCAGGACTCAAACCCAGGCCTTTCATGCTGTGAGGCATCATGCTCGCCACTGCTGCCTAAAGTGGAACCATCCTAAACGATCTGATATGATTTACCTGCATTCTCCTTCTTCAGCTCCTCGATCTGGCTTTGACTGAACTGGAGCAGCACCTTCTGCTCCACCACTATGTCCCTCAGCTGTCTCAGCTCAGCCCACATATTCGGTAGGTCTGATCCTTCCACAAGACTCTCTTTCTGAAGCCTGTCCAGTCTGGACTGCATCGCTTCCTCCACTGCGAGCTGGTCATCACCTTTCTGGAGCTGAACGTAAGACAAGTAGAACCAAAGCAGAACCACACTGACCCTCATTCTGAGACATCTACAGCTCATAGAGTCTCTCACTGGAGTGCTTTTATAGAGTCAGTTCAGAGAGAGGGCTACTGACTGATCTCATATCAGTGCAGATGTGCATCCAAGTGATGAAGGAAAGCATGTGATTTTGTTTGTTTCCTTATGCCTCTTTTGCTCCGCCCCTTGTTCTTTCTGATATTTTGCCATGTCCCGTAATTGTTTTCTGATGCCAGGTGTTTTTTCTCCTTGTTTTTTTGTGTGTGTATTCATATTTATAAATTCAATAGAGCCCTGGTACCAGTAGTAAATATTTGGGTTCTGTTCCTAAGATAAAAACTTAAAAAAAAAATCACCTTATAATTTCAGTCAAGCCAAAAAGTCTGCACGCCATTTTCCCCTTCTCCATGTTTTCTAATGTTACAGACTTACGATTCCAACGTTTAGCTGACACTCTTATCCAGAGCGACTTACAAGGTTAATCATATTACAGGTGGGCCAATGTGGTGTTAGGAGTCTTGCACAAACTGGGTGGGTAGGTTTGACATGCCAATGATTCAAGTTTTATGCTACACATGTGACATACGCAAGACAGGCCTTATCACGGTGCCTGATTGAACCTACAGAAAGGAGGAGGTGTGGGAGTGCGGTGCTGTTGGGAAGGAAGATAAAGGTGACCAGGATCAACAACTGATGATAAATTTAGACTGATATGATCAATATTTATAGAGCTATACATACAGAAGTCTGTCTCTAAGTATGGCTTTGGGCCACCCTGTTTGCTAACCCAACATGCCAGATGTCTCTGCATGTAGTTGTAGAGGTTCCTACTGGTTTTTCAGTAGGTGTGGAGGTGGAGTGACAGCACACCTTTTGGACAGTCTAGCAATGTCATTGTTGTCCACAGGTTTAATGATGTTGGACGTTGTGACACAAGGAATAAAACATATATCTGGAATTACTATGCTGTGCTCCTTTATTGACCTTTACATAAAAAAGTTGTTCATCGTTCACCATGCTAGATGACCCAAAGGCTAGGCTAACATTACCAGAGTTTAGTAGTAGCTTGCTTGCAGAAGACATAAGCAGTTTCCTCAGCATAGCATAACCTCAACAAATGTCTACATATAAATAAAGATAAGCGACATAGTAATGATATACATACAGACAATGCCATGGAAGACAATACATGTGAACAGATGCAAGCGTATTCCGGAGATGTCCATCAGCATGGCAGCTGAGGGTACAATGAATCCACTTCCTGGTTCTTTTAACTTCCTTCGTGATGACATCAGGACTTACTGCTTTGCAAAACGAAAAGACACTACTAGGTGGTGCTACATACTACAATTTATTAAGTAATAATAAACTCTTGATTAATAAAGAGGCAGAATATGTGTTTTCTGTATTGTTCAGGAAAATTAAGTACTCTTTATGTCTAAACAAACTCACTCTCTTATTACATACATTTTTGTATTGATGAGAATGGCAAGGAATGCTCTCATTTAAAAACCTTGATTACATGTATTCATGACACATTAATTAGCACAGAGAGAAAAAAAATGATATATCAAAAATTGTTATATATATCCTAGTATTCTTCAGTACAAAAAGTAATTCATGTTACACTGTTAAACGATTTCTAACGATTTTGTTTGTTTCCTTTTGCCTCCCTTGCTCCGCCCCCTTGTTCTTTCTGATATTTTGCCATGTCCTGTAATTGTTCTCTGATGCCAGGTGTTCCTTGTTTGTTTTTATTCTCCTTGTTTTGTGTGTATTCATATTTATAAATTCAATAGAGCCCTGGTAACAGGAATAAATATTTGGGTTCTGTTCCTGAGATAAAAACTTAGGAAAACTTTCACCTGTTATGTTCAGTCAAGCGATACAGTCTGTGCACCAGTTTCCCCATCTCCATGTTTTATTATGTTACAGACTTGTTGCACAATAGATCTACACACAATCGCCAATAATGACAAAGTAAAAACAGGTTTTTAGAAAATATGTTATTTTACTCACTAAATAAAAATCATGTATCACACTTGTACACACCCTTAGCCTAATACTGAGTTGATGCAGCTTTGGCTACAATTACAGCTTTAAGTTGTCTTGAGAAAGAAGCTATGAGCTTGGCACACTTGTTTCTCTCATAGACTTTCTCTGAGGCCAGTTCAAAACTTCTTCCATTTATGAAAGATGGTGGCCACTGTGATCTTTCAGACCTGTAAAGCTGCAGCAACATTTCTGTACCCTTCGCCAGATCTAGGCCTCGAAACAGTCCTGTTTCTGAGATCCGCAGATAATCCCTTTGACCGTAGGGCTTGGAGTTGGCTCTGACAAAGCACCCTGAATAGGCAGGTGTTGGCAACCCCCAATCATGCCCAAGCCATTGAATTAACCAGAAGTGATAGTCTTTAATGATCACACATGGGGAATTCATTGTTGCAGCAGGATGTACAGTAAACAGATACAGAGCAAGAGGTAGCCTAAAGTGAAAGTTATACAAAATGCAACATATTAGAAGTTGCAAATAATTATGAGAATAGGAAGGAATGTTCTCATTTAAAAACCCTCATTACATGTATTCATGCTATATTACAATGTTATGACACATTAATTGGCAAAGAGAAAAAAATATATATATTTTTTTCTCTCTCTCTCTCTTTGTATATATCCCAATATTCTTCCTACAGTGGTTCATATTATGCCTAATATGCTACTCAGTGTTTGGTAATATCTCCAGCATTTTGAAATTCAAATCAAATGTATCATATAATGTATCTGGCACATCAGCGCTGTATCCTGAGGTCATTTTAGAAGGTGTAAGGTGTACAGATTACGGTAAAGTATGCTGACGGTAAGGTATGCTGACGGTAAGGTATGCTGGTATGCTGATTCCTCTTTTTCCTCACCCCCTTTTACATGGGAAAGACCAGAAAACCGCTAAAAGTACAATGATTGTCACTGTTGTCAACTATCTGACCGTTATTTCTGAGCTTAACATACACTTGGTCTGCCTTCTCCAGCAGCAGAGTGATCCCAGCAATGGCGTACTCGTTTGATCCATCCGGGTAGTCAGTCACATCTAAAATCTTCTCATGGTTCCTAAACAGACATACAGCCAGCCTGTATGATTTGCCGTTACCAAGTATATTAAACCTGAAGTAGTACACGCCTCTCAGCGGAGCAGTGAAAACACCTGCAGCAGGAGAAGCATAAGGATCAGTACAGAGCCTCTACACAGTACAGAGTCTCTACACTACCACACACAAGAACAGGAGCCGGACAGGAGCCAGTGTCTCTTTAATGACTGTACATTTACCTGTGACTGGGCTGAAAGCCTTTCCAACGTTGGTGATCTCCCTGCTGAAAACCAGAATGCTGTCTACACTGAGAGGTCCATGGTGGTTATTTAAGCCTGAAGCAAATGAGAACGCCACCTTTGGTCTGTCTGCAAACAGACACATGCACGTGTTAGACCACATTAGACTGTATTTACTTGTATTGGCCACCCGAGGGCAATATGGGGCTACTCCTAATCAAGCGACAGCCACCACACTTGTGACACACTTGAGTATTGGTTGGTTCCTGTCTCACTTAACCTCTGTATGATTGTTCTTATGAATGACTCGTCTGTTATCCAGGCTAGCCCTGACTAACCTTGGCTGTGGTGCTGTACCAGCAATGAAAACTTGCTGCTGACATTGAGTAAGTGGGCTTGATTCCCACCGTGGGCGCATTCATACCCCCTTGAGCTTCTGTTATCTAACTGTCCTGCCTTTGGGGTCTCCCTTAAGCTTGTGCTGGCGGATCATTCAGTTTGGGTTTGAATGCCCCTCACATTGAGTCATTTGCTAGAGAAAGACTGAGCCAAGAACATGGACACAGTGGACCACTCCAGGCGGAACAGCTCGGAGCGGCATTGGCCAACCAGGATGCAATGATTGATGTGCATAAGCAGACCCTGCAGCATATTCTCAGTAGCAGGTGCTAACCCTAACCCAGGGGCCTGCTTCTGCAGCAGCTTTTCCAGCACCCACCTTTCAGTCACCCCAACAGGCAGCCATTGGATAAAGCCCTCTGGCTGAGCCCCAGTCACCCTCCCCTAAAAGATACAAAGAGCACCCATGGCTAATTCCAAGGGTTTCTACTTTAACCCCTCAGGAACACCAACACATTTACACAGGGTGATGAATGGGAAGATGACTTTGGCATTGTTCAGCCAAGATGGTTATGAACAGGCCACACCCCGCCTTGTTATGCAGCACAATCAGGACTTCATCAGTTTCGTGATTCACCCAGAAGCCCATGGGGTGGTTTCAATGCAGGCTGTCTATGGCTCCAGTACCACAGCTCCCAAACCACACCTCCCCTTGCCAGGTGAGTTTGATGCATCAGACATTGATGTAGGAGCTGTTCTTTTTCTGGCTCCCGGAGAGATTACACCCCTGTATATTTTCACAGTGCCTAAACCCTGCTAAATGTAGCTACAACATTGGGACTGGGAGTTGTTAGCCATTAAGACAGTCTTCTTGGAGTGGACTGATGCTCGTTCCTGCCAGGAGGGACCTCCATCTCTTGATGCCTACCGTAATCCCTGGGTCACGGGTTGTGGTGCCTATACAGTGGGAGTTAAAATGTCCCTAGGATATACTCCAAGGGAAGCCTGACCCCTAAGGTGGACCACCAGGCCTACTTGTGTTAGTTCTCACATCCTTCATTTGGCGCATGCCTCACCATGGCGAATTCAGGGATTACGTGCACCCTAGAATTACTGCGAAGGCAGTTCTGTTGGCCTTGCATGAAATAGAAGGTGTGGGCCTTTATAGCAGTCTAGAAAGTCTGTGCCTGCTGTCTATTCCGTTGTGACCATGGTCACCATTAAGGAGGACTGTTTGGACTAGTTGTTAATCGTCTTGTGCTGGCCCGCTTCCCTGTCAGTTCTTTGTTTTATGGCCCACCATCTGGAAGTTCTACTTTCCACCAGTTGGGGTTGCATTAGTTACAACATGGCCTGCTTTAGGTAGCATGCACTTCTGACAGCCAAGAGTGAGTGAGGTCAGTCCTTGCTCACTTTTCTACCTTTAGCTTTTGCTCCTTAACTGTTCTGCATGTGAGCTCTTCCTTAAATATATGCTATTATTACAGTTCTGCATTAGACATGTACACATCCCTGTTGGGTGTGGTTGTGGAAGTAGGGTACTGGTTGTAGTGTTCGGATGACTGTTGAGATCAAATCCATCCCTGCAGTTCAGTTGAATACTTCTGCAAACAGTTCTACTGGTAAAATATTAAGATTTAAAACCCAATGAGGCAAGCTTTACAAACTTCATATCTTAAGAGTATTTGGAATACAGCTCTTAAATTTGGAATGTGTTTTTTTTTTTTTCATGGAAATGTATAATGCAGACCTCAGCATTGAAATATATTGTGTTATTGTTCATGTATGTGATTGCCTTCTCCAGTTAAGTCCCTATTTTGGAGAAACTGTTTCTCTATATTAATTTATTCTTACCTGAATCCACCCACTTCAGCTCCTGTACCTCCATCTCGCTGGCCAGCAGTCTGGTGGTTAAGGCTTAAACACAATAATATGTGGAATATTTAAAATTGTTTTATTAATGCATGTATTACTCATTTTCTAAGCCACTTATGCTTCTGGGTTGCTGGAGGCTAACCTAGCACTTATTAGGCAGACGACAGAAAACACACACACACACACCAAGGGATGAAACTGGAACATCTGGGGGAAACCTACGCTGACACAGGGGAAACATACAAGCTCCACACAAGACCTAAGCCTCCCTGGCCTAGAATCAATCTCAGGCCCTTCTTGTATTGAGGCAACAGTGCTGGCCATGGTCTGCTAAAGAAGAACCATCTTAAATATCAACGTACATTCATCATCCGAAAAATAGCTGCTCAAGTAGTTGCTCCACCCACAGGAATGAATGAACTTGGTGGGTAAGTTTGACATTGTGACATTAGCTGCGCATGTGACGTAAGCAAAGACGGGCCTTATCACTCTACCTGACTGACCCAGCAGCCACCATTATAGAAGTTTAGTGAGCAGTGATGCCTCCATGAGTCACACTGTTAGTGCCAGGACCACTGGCAGACGGCTGCGCCGTGCTGAGTGATTTGTTGTCACGTGTCACACATCCAGAAGGCCTGGTGTCCCTCCACCTCCACCCCTACCGCACCATCTGCAGGAACTGTGTGAGGATATTCAAGCTACATGGGATGGATTATCACAGGACACCATTAGGAACCTCTAAAGCTCCATACCGAGACGTCTGGCATGTTGGGTTAGCAAACACGGCGGCCCGACGCCATACTGAGAGACAGATTTCTGTATGTGTAGCTCCTTAAATATTGATCATATCAGTCTAAATTTATCATCAGTTATTGATCCTGGTCACCTTTATCTTCCTTCCCAACAGCACCGCAATCCCACACCTCCATCTGGGTGCAGCTGTTTGATGGCTGTATATTGGATAGCATTGATATTTGACTCACTTTATCTTGCTGTTTGTTATTTATTAATTTATTCTTACCTGAATCCACCTGCTTCAATTCCTGTACCTCCATCTCGCTGGCCAGCAGTCTGGTGTTTAAGGCTTTAACGTAACAATAAACAAAATAATATTGGAGTGGTAGATCATTATGCTAATGTATTACTCATCTATCAATACACACACACACTGACACCTAGCCAGGAACCAACGCTGACCAAGCAGTGCAAGCTTCACAGATAAAGGACCCCAGAGAGCTCAGCTAGTACTCAAACCCAGGCCTATAGTGGAGCCATCTTATACGGTATTAATGTGTATCAATTATAATGTTAAAAATCTCTATCAGCTGCTATTAAAATACATGACATGCAAAAGTTGAACAGTGTTAAGTGGCTAACTCAGCAATTAGATTTTAGGCTTCAGGTTTTTCATTCTGCAGTGAAGTATGTTTCAGTTATTGGGAAAAAAAAACAAAACAACTTTAAAATCTGAAATGATTTACCTGCATTCTCCTTTTTCAGCTCCTCAGTCAGGCTTTGACTCCACTGCAGCAGCACCCTCTGCTCCACCACCATGTCCCTCAGCTGTCTCAGCTCAGCCCACACATCCAGTTGGTTGGAGTTGTTCAGCTCTGATGTTTCCACATGACTCACGTTCAGAAGCCTGTCCCGTCTGGACTGCACCGCGTCCTCCACCGGGAGCTGGTCATCACCTTTCTGGAGCTGAACGTGAGACAAGCAGAACCAAAGCAGAACCACACTGACCCTCATTCTGAGACATCTACAGCTCATAGAGTCTCTCACTGGAGTGCTTTTATAGAGTCAGCTCAGAGAGGCTTACCGACTGATCTCATATCAGTACAGATGTGCATCCAAGTGATAAGAGAAAACGTGATTTTGTTTGTTTCCTTATGACTCCCTTGCTCCGCCCCCTTGCTCTGTTGTTCCCATGTGATCTTTGTTTGTTTCCCCGTTATGTATATCCAATGTGTTGTGTCCTGTTCTTTATTTGCCATAGTTTGTTGGGTGTTGTGTCTGCAGATTCCAGTTTGTTGTATTTATTCCCGGTTGTTTGTTCTTTGTTCTGATTGGTTCTTCATAGTCACCTGACACCTGTGTCAGTAACAGAGCAGTTGTTGTATCCAGAAGGAAGTGTGGGATTGCAATGCTACGGGGAAGTAAGATAAAAGTTACCAGGAACAATAAAGGATGATAAATGAGCTGTAGAGGTTCCTAACGGTGTCCTGTGATAATCCATGCCATGCAGCTTGAACATCCTCACACAGTTCCTGCAGATGGTGCGGTAGGGGTGGAGGTGGAGTGACACTAGGCCCTCTGGACGTGTGACAACAGACCATTCACCTTGGTGCTGACCACAGTGCCTCCACACACGGATTTGTTGGGCGTCTCCACCAAGACTAAAGCGGGACTCGTTACTGAAGATGACCCGCTGCCATTCTGAGTCACTCCATGACAGTATGGTATGACACCACTGCAGTCTTTGGTGACGGTGACGTGGTGTTAAGGACAGTCGTGGTAACTGTCTGTGTGCATGTAGTCCTGCGTGGTGCAGCCGTCTACCAATGGTGCTGCACTAACAGGATGATTTATGGAGGACATCACTGCTCGCTGACTGTTTACAGTGGCGGCTGTTGGGTCATTCAGGTACAGGGATATGACTTGTTCTTGTTTACATCACATCTGTGTTAATTCGCATGTCCCACCATGTCAAACCTGCCCACCCACCCAGTTTCCAGTCGGGTGATTCCTTCTGGCTGCAGCTGTTTATGCAGCTGTTATTTTGATGATCTGAATGAAACTTTGACCCCAAGATCAGTTATCATTGTTTATGATTCCTTCCAGCGTAAACAGTAGTACCATGACAGGATCAGCACTTTTACATCATGGTGGCTGCTTCAAGACCCTGGTAATATTTAACTGCTGTGATAATAAGAGGAACAGTCTGGACTCGCTGGATTAACCCTGCACAATGAAGGCCGTGCTTGCAGTGCTAGGTGTGCTTGTGTGTGCATGGGCTGAGACTCTTCAGCCTGGTGTCACGGTCCGAGCAGGGGATGGAAACATCACTGAACATGAGGTATCTGTCCAAGTGGATATATGGAGAGAGCTGAAAGAGCTGAGGGACATTGTAGTGGAGCAGAGGGTGCAGCTACAGGAACTCAAGCACGAGAACAATGGTATATAACCATGATCCAATAAGACATTATTGGATATATAACTTCAGCTATAGACTCTTTGTATATAATTGATTTGAGCATAATTGAATGCACCTGTTGGTTCGCATTAAGAATATGCTTGTTTTTATTATACGTGCATCTGATTATATCGTCACAGCTCTAAAAGGGAGAGTGGCTTCAACCGAGGATGCTGTGGAAGCATTGAAACAAGGCAAGTAAGCAGGCAGTAGATGTATAACGTGATGCATAAAACACCAGAGAAGCTTTGTACATTGTTAGACAGGTGTTTATATACACTCAAAATCAAAAGAACAAGTATGGGATTGAAGTGCTGTTGGGGAGGAAGATAAAAGTTACCTTATGATCAATGATGATAAATTTAGATTTTATTTTGAAAGCCATTAAAGACGTTCTATTAGGAAACATGTATTAATGTATTAAGTCAAACCACCCTGTGTGGTTAAATACACATATCTAAATATTTAGATTTTTCGCACATGAGATATCAGAAATTCAAGTGAACATAGAGTTGAAAATCGTATCTATGCTTTAATGTATGTATGGAATGACTTATTACTTTAATCCCAGGCTTATTGTTTGGGTTTAATCCTAAGGATGTGTTTGTCCACCAACTACTAACAAATGAATGTGTGTGTTGGGTTAAAATGACAGCTTAAGTGGGTTTATTTGACAACTGTTGGATTTCTGAATTCCAGGCCAACCAAGGGTAGCGTTTTCAGCTGCTTCAGGACTGAATAAGTACTATGGACCCTTCTCAGCAGACGTTATCCTGGCCTTCAAAAAGATCTTCACAAATACTGGGAATGCTTACAACCCGATCACAGGTCCTTCCTCTTTACTACACAGTATAACATCAGTCCTGTCTGTTCTATGTTCAGGCCTAGAGGTCCTCAGATGGCACTGTTTGTCTTTTGCAGGCGTCTTCACTGCACCAGTCAAAGGGGTCTACCACTTCACACACACCGTTTTCAGTCTGTACAGCTCACACTGGATGGGCGTGTTGTTTTTCAAGAATGATCAGAGTCTTTTTACGCTCTACGATCATCCCAACGGAAAACACAAGTATGTCACTCGAGCTGCTAATGTCGAACTGGAGAAGGGCGATATTGTATACCTAAAGCTCCAAACCAACTTTCAGATATATGATGATGGCAACACTCACTGCAGCTTCAGTGGCTTCCTGCTCTTCCCTCTGTGAAATGGCGATGGTGGTTTTCTGTCTAATCGCTATTAATATGAAAATATGATATTCAATTCAGCCATGTCATTATACCAGTACCTGGTTGTACAGTGTAATGAAACACTACTGGGCTACCTCTCCAGTGATAGAATAGTTAGCATATGCAGTAGACTGGGATACAGATTAGTGTAAGTGTACATGGTGTAAAGTACTGTACAGTGGTGCTGGTACTGCACCTCTCCGCCAAAAGTCGATAATGAGTTCAGGGTGAGGTTATTCCCTGAACACCACTCCGTCAGTCTTTGGACTTCATTCCTGTAGGCGGTCTCATCAACTCCAGAGCTAAGTCCAGCCACTGTCGTGTCCAGCCACATATCTGTGTTGCTGCTTCACTTCAGTTTAACTTGTTTATTTTATATGCCTTGCTGTCCAGCTGATTGTCTTCTCAAAGTGAAATAAGTGAAAATAAAAGTAAAATAGTAAAGTAAAAGTTTACCCCATACATAACCGGTTGCCGGGTCTTCTTCTTCTTCTTCTTCTTCTTCATCTTCTTCTTCTTCTTCTTCTTCTTCTTCTTTTCCTAACCTACATCACTTCTTTCCAAAATTATTTACCTTCTGATTAGAGTTATACTTAGATCTCTCTAAACACTAAAGCTGCGGAGTAGAACAGTGCATCTCTGCGACTTCCAGATCCTCTTCTGTCATGTGGGGGTTTTGCTTTGCGTCTCTGGGCTCCATATGAGCAGTGCTCTCAGAGAGAAGTTTGTTCCTTCTGATCTTGCCTCATCTTTCCAGGCTTCCCTAGACTGCCACTTCGGAATGACATTTCACACAGTGTCAACTTTTTTTAATCACTCTCAGAATAAAATGCGGTACACAGAATATTTTATTCTAACATTGCTAAAAAAAACACTTCAAAGATAAACAATGACTCCAAAATGTATTAGTGTAGAAACACAACACAAAATACAGTAACTTACCCAACACCGGTACTTACATAGGTACACCTCACAACCCAAGGCTGGTCCAGCACTGTTCAGAAACAAGGACTTTTTGGATGAGATGATCAGTCTTTGGGGTTTGGACAGTTTTCTATTTCTACTGGGTTATTTTTACAATGTTTAAGATGTTTTATGACTCTGAACCATAAATAAGGTAAAGTAAAGTTAATCTGCTCTATTTTTGGAAGTTCTGGATTCTTGAAAAAAATTATGATCAAAATGCACAACAATGTATAAAAAATCTTTAATAATTACTGAGGACCCAAGTTTAACTGCTCCTTGACTAAGAAGACCTTTTCTTCTACACAGACTACAGCAGACTTCATGGAGAAATGCTGCCACCTACTGACACCATAACATAATTTATTTCTTACTACAAAGTCTGAAACAGGCTTTATGAAAAAGTCCAAGCTAACAGTGTCAGACAAAAAACATGTATCTCCATTTCTGTACTTTCATACATCATTTGAACATTTCATGAAGAATTTCAGAATTCCAGGATTAATGGACTGGACAGAAATGGAACTGCATGGAAACTTTATGGAAAGACGTCTGGTTCCATTGGCTAACATTAAGGTTAAACAAGGTGTTTGGCCTCTGTTGTTTCTGTTTTGGAGACATGTGTTTTTCCTTGGACAGCGATGATATACTAACTATGTATTTACTAAATATAATTATTAACACTGTTAAAAATGGTACTTCAATAGAACTAATTAACTGTACTATTTTGAGACACCATTAAGATTCATATAGATATACTATATATACATACAAATATATATTAGATCAGGATGAACTGTAGACGCTCAGCAAACAGGCTGTTCACCTTACTGCCATCAGGCAGGAGGCCTGCATCCAGGCAGAACAAACCGGCTAATGAACCATTTTTACCCACAAGCCATCAGGTTCCTGAAGTATGTATATAATGTATATAATGCTGTCCTGTTGTAGAGTATCAACCTGAGCCTTACCTTATTTCAGTGCATCAATGTCCTGACATGTTGTGCAAATGACAAATAAACCTGAAACTTGATGTATATATTAAAGTACATTGTTTGTACATTATAATATAAGTATATATACACTCAGTATACTTATATTAAGTACACCAAAACAAGAAAAAGTGCTCGTAATGTTTACATTTGTAGGATATCTCTATTGCACTTGTATTCAGCACGCACAGAAAAATAGTAATGTGCTAGAAATGTTTTAGTGATATGACAGTAAAGTTCTAGTAAATTAGATTAGATTAGATTAGATTAGATTAGATTAGGCTCTGCCTGCATGTTCATGTCTTCACGTTTGCTCGTTTTGAGCTCAGCTAGTCATGTCATCTGGGCAGAAGTGTTTGTGGTGAGTGGACGCATAATGTGAAGTTCATGGTGAAGTTGCTTCTTAGAGCATCAGTGTTGACAAATATAGAGTCGTCCACCAGCTATGGAGTGGTCCACCATCTTTGTGGACGACTCCATTTATCGCTCACATGGACACCGGAGCATTAAGCCATCACTGCCGGACTCTGCAACAGCTTTGCTCCTCAAGCGATCAGGTTTGATTTGAACCCCCACACATTCGCTACACATACAGCTAACACTGTGTTCACTCTGTTTATTCCGCCTCAGTAACTGCTGTGTGCGTGTGTATGTTATCACACCCAGATCACAGCATGCTAATCCTCTCTGCACCTTACTATACAGCTTATTGGAGCTTTATGAGGGCATTATAATGGCCATATATTTAAGTGTGACCTACCTACGTACTAAAGCGATGCAGTTATATGGAACTCTTATTATGGGGAAATAAACGTACCCATTATATACCCAATATCACAAACAAACACGAACAGTGGCTGGCCAAAGAAAAACAAGCGTCTCTGAAATGGTAACTTTACAGGAGAAGCCAAAAACTCTCTTCACTTTCAATGCAAGTCAATGTAAGGAGGTTCAAATCGAAGCACTTTCAGAGCACTTCCGGTGGTCCGGTCATTCTCAAATTTCTACTCGGTGTAAAGGACACCTGCTGAGTTCAAATAATAAAAAAAGAGAAAGTTGACATGCATAGTTTTATTTGGACAATGACAAATGTGCATCAGTGTTCATGTGCACTGTAATCATATTGGTGGTGATCAGTGGGACCTCCAGCATTACCATTTCACAGAGGGAAGAGCAGAAAGCCCCCAAAAGAGCTCATATTGTTGCCATCATCAAAAATCTGGTGGTTGGCTACGAGCTTCAAATATACAACATCGCCCTTCTCCAGCGAGAGATTCACTTCTCTGGTGACAGTCTTGTGCTTCCCGTTGTCGTGATCAAACATTGTGAATAGTACCTCCTCATTCTTGAGAAATCTCACACCCATCCAGTATGAGCTGTATTTCCCAAAGATGGGGACGCTGAAGTGGTAGACCCCTTTGACTGGTGCGGTGAAGACACCTGCAGAAGATAAACAGTCTGAGGATCTCTAGGCCTGGATATACAGCTCTGGAAATAAGTACAGCAGGTTGTTAGTGAGGAACCGAAGGTTGGGTTCTAGCTTTACTGGCAGATACAGTGAGCGTCTGGTTCATAAGAACAAGGTCAAGCAGCAAACACACAGGACAACACAGCTACAGACTGGCAGAGGGCCAAACCCACTCTCTACTGAACGTGATGAGCGCCACCTCATTCCAATGTCCCTTACCCACCGTAAGATGACCTCAGTGACCTACAGAGAGACTGGCGAGCGGTGGCTGGGGTGAGACGCACAGCGAGCATGGTTCTAAAAACAGGCTTCTGGAGGTCATTAGTGATTTTCTAAATACACAGATCTAATACAATATCTGATCTGGAGTTTGGGAGACATGTTTCCAGTTGTGTAGAGAATCAAACAGAACTGAGGGATTCTGGTCCAACACAAACCCAGAACCTGAACACCTAGAGACACTGATATGTTACAGGTGGACTCTTACATTGTTCCAGAGCTGCAGAACAGACAGGGCGGTCATTATACTGCAAATGAATGTGGAAGTACCTGTGATTGGGTTGTAAGCATTTCCAACATTTGTGTAGACCTTTTTGAAGACCACTGTAACTTCAGCTGAGAAGGGTCCATAGTTCCCTTTGAGACCTGAAGCTGCAGAAAACGCTACTTTTGTTTGACCTGTAATCAAAAAAAAAATGTATTACCAAACAAAGCCACTTAAGTGGTTCCACACTTCGGTTCATCACTCTGAGACATGCTGATATCACGGTTTTTACACTAAGTGGTAAATACTGTACAGGATAGAAGAGCTGCACAGGGTTGCTGTCCAAAGACAAACGGTATCTCCATTTTTTCTTGGTATTTACTTTGATGCCTTATTTGATCACATGTGCAACTACTTACGTGTACAAATTTCAACAGACATGGCCCAAAGGTGCTTGAACAAAGGCATTAAAATGAAATGAGGTTTTTGCCCTCTCCTGTAAAATTGCCATTTTGGAGATACTAGTTTTTCCCTTCATTAAAACGTGTCATTAAGTCCCTTTGCACTCTACTACCACACACTTATTAACACTTCTCCTCTTTTTTACAAAAGGCATGCAGGTTATTCACCATCACACTGTTTCCCGTGTCCTTCATGATGGGCAGATGCCTGGGTTAGAATCGCTTCCTCTGGCTTAACTTCATCCTCCGCTTTGAGCAGAAGAATCTCAGCCTCCACACACACAAGGAGAGCCAGAGCTACTACGACGGCCTTCATTGTTAAAGAGTTTTTGCAACGCAACCTTAAGCCGCTCACTTTTAAAACCCCAGTAGTTAAACATTAACACAGTGGGAGAACTACAGTTAGCCCTATAAAGCAGCACATATTAAGCAATGAACTTCGCCTTACCGGGCACGTAGCACTAAGCCTCTTTCTGAAATGACTGACGAGGTAGGAAAGCACATGTAGAGGAATATATGACTAAGTCTTCTTACAGAACAGTCTTGGTTTCTTTGCATTCTTGTGGACTCATATTAATATTAAATGCAACTCCAAATAACTCCATCTTGCTGGTGTAGATGGTACCAGTACATAGATAGATAGATAGATAGATAGATAGATAGATAGATAGATAGATAGATAGATAGATAGATAGATAGATCTATCAGCCAGTAGCAGTTTTACAAAAACAGCACAGTAAGACAGTAAAACAAATACAAAACACAAAAAATTTGGTGGTACAGAATGAAAACCTAAATGGGTCGGTACCGGCTCAGGAGAATTATTAACTATTATCTATAAACTATACATAGTACAGTTCACTATGGAAAAATACATATATATTTTACTTCACAAGGAGGCAAGAAATATATAGAAGAACTACAGCTATAACTGTAGACCTGTAGAATAAGCAGTGCAATAGTCATAAATAAATGTGCAAGGAGTGCAGTTATCAGCAGATAATGACTGAATTTACATGATAAACATGTTTATATATTGGTATTTAAGTAAAGTGGAGTGTCCAGGAGTTTAGATGTACAGTCTATACAGTAAAGTGTAAAGTGTACAGTATGTGTAAGCCATCTATCTGTTCTTCACTGCTCAGATTCTGACCTCTAGCCCTTTTCCACCAATGTGGAAGTTAGAAACTCGAAGATTTTGTTCCCAGCTGGAACCAAAGAATAGTAGGATCTCCAGTACAAACCATGGACGTGTTGGTGGTTGAGGACGCTCCGCCATCTTGGTCCTACTGTTTAATACCACTGGGTTCATGCTGGGTTTCTGAAATGCACCAAGATTTTAAAAAGTCTGAATAAAACCAGTCCGACCAGGCTTGGTCGGAAAGGGCTACTTCACAAACAAATGGCTTAAGCTGGGTTGAGTTAAGTTTGGAGACTGAGAGGGCTGTTGAGAAAACAGTTTGTGTGGAATTTGATGTGTGTTTGGGGTCATTATCTTGCTAATAATGAGTGTTTGCATTCTCCTCCAAATATGCTGAGCATGGAGGAGGGTACCATTAAAGTACCAAAGCTGCAAAGTAATTTCCAACTGCTTGGACCCGAGTGAACACTGTTGGATCCATTGCGAGAAATTGAAGCTGGATCTCTATGAACCTGGCCCTGCCTATATGACTGTAAAACTAGTCCCCTTGTGTGTTTAAGGTGGTAGTGATTTAAGTCCCCTGCATATGACCCTGAGAAGAGTACCTAAAGCAGGTAGCTGGATCTGCAGGTGTATGGAAGCGTATGGTCATACGGGTCTACCAGCAGTGGCTAAAAACTCAGTCTGTAGGAATTTCTTCTCAGAATTCTGTCTGAAAGATAATGCCCTGATGCACCGGCCACGTGTTTCAAGGCTTCTGAATAAGATCTGCTTCGCTTCCAAGCAAGAATTGGTTCTAGAAGTCAATGCAGGTCCTTCACAACCAATCTCTAAAAGAACACTTTGCAAAAGAACTGCCAACCATTAAAACATCCCGGTGTTTTTTCTGACTCTCACTCTGTAAATCCCACCACACATATTTATACCGCCCATCATTATTGTGTGATACATATTTTGTCTGGGAAGGTTATAAAACTCGAGAGGGAGACTTATGAGGGAAGCCATAGAGTGGCCAACGATCACCCCCCCCCCCCCCCCCCCCCCCCCCACCCCCCCCCCCCCCCCCCCCCCCCCCCCCCCCCCCCCTCCTCCCCCCCCCCCCCCCCCCCCCCTCCCCCCGTTTTGAAGGAGCTACAGAGTTCAGTATCTGACACTGGAGTTAAGGTGCACCAGCCAATGATGTCAAGGCTTCTACACATCTGCCTTATATGGGATGGTGACTAGAGAGAAGCGGTTACTGAAGAACATACACACCAGAGAGCATCGGAGTGACTCGGCTACATTGCTGGAGAAGGTGGTGTCATTACATAAGACACAATGAAGCTTTCAATGGAAGTTCAAAGTGATGCTGTCTGGCACAAAGCCAACACTGCCCATTCCTCAGTGTAGTATAAGGATGCTGGCATTCTGCTTTTCCAACACTTTAGAATGGATGGATGGCCAAAAGCTTCTAAATAACATTCACCTTTCAGGAGGACTGTGATACCGAGCACAAGCCCCAGATAATAGGTAAACATTGTACGTTGTCCAAGTCTGAACACAGTCTGAGAGTTTTTGGCACGGTACACAATCCCTGTCCAGCACTGTGCACACACTTCTGTTTACACTGAAAGAAATCAATTACAGTCAAACAGTGAGATGCGGGAAGCGGCATCATTTCCCAGACTGAAGTTAAAGTTTTACTCAGCTTTGGAGGTGTGCTACAGTGACAAGACTTTAGCACATCGGTCAAAAATGCTTGGTAGATATTTATTCATGTAAATTCATCTTCATACACTCATATGCGCCTGCTGCATATGAAATGCATCCTGGTAGCTCCACAAATGCACGTAGGCCATCCTTTATGCCTTCTTCCCTGGACAGCTGCTGACCCCTGAAGGCTCTACGGGCAGGGACCTCTGAAGGCTACTCCTTTGTTATTAAAGCAGGGTGGTCCAGCCTTCTTCACAGAGGGCTGGCTTGGCTGCAGGTTCAGTCCACCAAAGCTGGAGCACAAATGTGAACCAGCTTGAGTACCGAGACCAATGGACTGTAGAAGTAGTATCAGGGCTACCAACAATTGTTTGGAATGTTTGTGGGTCGGACTGGACCCCCGTGTGATTCATTGTTGGAAATACCTCACAGTAAGTGTTTTAGGTCATCAGACTTTCAGTGTGATAAATATCTTACACTCGTTTCACCGAATAAACAGTTACTGAACGAGTCTGTGAACGAGTGTTATTCCAAATGTTAAGACATTAACGTGCCCAAATCATGGAAAACCGTATTTCCCCTCTTAAACTTTCAAAAATACCACACGCCACCCAGTCCAGACGTCCTATATACAGAGCTGCAGAAACAGCTTCCTTCACTCTATAGGGTAAAGAGAGGGTGCCTGTAGATAAATTAAAGCCATATACATAAATTATGGCTGTGTCTGGAATATATAACCGCACAAATACAAGAAAAAACACAGGGTATGGACCCTGTTAAGATCCACAAACTGTCAGAACCACTAGGGGGCAGTATTGCACCATGATATCATATCATCGTGTTCAGTGCTCTGTGCTTAATTAATCAAATTTCTCAGTAAAGTAAACAGTATTTTGTTTTTAATTAATTAAATATAATTTGAAATTATGTTTTGCCCTTTATTACAAGACTAATGGACCAAATTAAATAATACTATTTGGAATGTCTGGTAATTTTGACTTACATTAAAAATAAAGCTTGTTTTTTCTTTCTTCTGTAAAAGTATCAGAAATGAGCATTTACTGAGACAGCAGTGGTGCGTATTTGCAACTATAGAACAGATTATTACACTTAATGATGATATATTTTGTTGTTTGTGTGCTACACGGTGGTGGACAAAGTACACAAACCATGTACTTCAGTTGAAGTAGAGATACCCTTAAGACCTCCACTGGAGTAACAGTACTAAAGTATGTACCTTCAGATGTACTGAAGTATGGAGAGTAACAGGAGCATGGTTTATTATGGCTCTAATGTCCTATTATCATTTCTGGAACAGGACTCTTCATCAGCTCAGTGTAGGTGAAGAGACTCTAGTGTCTCTCAGTCCACCAGTCTTTAATAGAAGCTCATTCATTAGTCTGACACTGACATCTATTCACATCATCATCAGCTCAGAACACTGAAGGAGAACAGGTTCCGTTAGCTAGAACTATAAAATCACTTTCAGCAAAAGCGTAAAGTTTCAGTTTAAGATTTTTTATAACTAACAAGTTTATTAAGAACTTTAGATCTTTAAACAGCTTCACTAATGAATTTCCTCCTTTGCTGTACTGCATCTGCAGGTCTCAGTTCATAAACATAAACCAGCCAAAACCCATTTACTCTAAGAGAAAATAGTTTTTTAAATAAATGGAGAATAAGACGCTCGCTAGTCACAAGTGTGTGTGTACATATTTCTATATTGGGTCTACTTACCTACAAAGTCAGGAACAATCTGTCTGATCTGTTTTCTAACCCCATCTTGCTTTACCTGCCTTCCTCCAGGTGGTCCTTGACGTAGTTCAGGCCTGAAATGGACATCTGCATGGATACTAAGAATCCATGAATAGGCTTGTTTCATCTTCTGTAGAGGATTCAAAGTTTCAATTAGGTTTATTAGCATGAAATGTATGTATGTATATATTTATATCGATAGATAGTTAGATAGATAGATGAAATGTGTATATATATATACTCTTTCTTTATATATACACATTATATATATATATATATATATATATATATATATATATATATATATATATATATATATAATGTGTATATATAAAGAAAGAGAGAGGTCTTCATGCATGCTGACAGATAGATATAGAAATATAGAGATATAGGTGCTACTTTCATGATTTTTTTCTCTTTCCCAAAGAAGCCACAACTCTTCTAAAATTAATGACACTATAATTTCATGATGTTTATGTATTTGATATGTATATATTTGATGTTTTTCATGGCGAAATACAATTAATAGTGAAACGACTTGTCCTTACACCGTTCAACCGCCAGATGTGCGCAAGTGAGCCACGCTAGGCCCCTCCCTTAAACCCTCCCACCTCTCCATGGCCACCTCCCGTTTCCTGCCGGAGCGCCTCCTCGTTCCCCCCTTCTCACGGCCCCACCCGGCCATCTGCCACTGGCCTTCATTTCCTGCTTCCCAGCTGCCTTTTCCAGCGTTTTTTTCTTCCTGCTCTCCAGCAGAAAACAGGATGAAAGAGGCCCATTGAGCTCCTAACCCCCCCCTCCTCCTTTTCTCATTGTACTGTCACCACTGGCAACCAGACCCAGGCGCAGAGCAGAGGGCAAAAACATGGACCCCTGTCTAAGCTTGGCCCACATGCTGCCCATAAAGCTTTTGTTTGGGGTTTTAAAGTTTAAATGGACGTGACGGACACGAGGGGGGTGTTTAGGTGTCAGCAGTATCACCAGATTCGAGGGAGACCAATAGTTTAACCCCACATGAGTCTTTTAAAACTGTTTGGGACACTTTCTGGATCTGGATTAAGCCTGAGTCTGGACTAAAAGGACCAAAACAACAATAACACTGCAGTTTAGTCCTGGTCTGAGCTTAATCCACATCTGTAAACCCTATTTTAGTTCATTTCCCAGACCAAACGTCTTCACTCTCACGTGTTTGGCTGCCTGATCCACACCGTTCCGGCCTTTACACACATAAACCCACATGTTTATGATATTTTGTCACTTCTGTTTGTGCTTTCTGTCCATATGTACTTTACTACATGTTCTGCTCTCTGGTTTTTATGTTCTATGGTTCCAGCTTCACATTCCCACACGGTGCCTGATGAGTAGAGGCGTCCAGGCCATGCCTGCTTTCTCTCCAGGTTATTTAAAGCACGTCGCAGCCGCAGGACACACAGCAGTTGCCACTTTCTAAACAGAAGTGATGAAACGGCGGAGAGCTCGCAGGCCCAGTGGAGCCGTAAGCAGATAAAAGTGCCGGGGCTGGAGCCTAAAAGTGTAAGTCAGCCCCCCCCTTGCACACACACCCCCCTCCCTTCTCCTTCTTCCCCAGTTTTCTTTTTGGCATGCCGAGTAGCTCCACAGTTCCAGGCCTTGTATTTGTGAGGCAGGCTAGTGTGTTAGCAGCTACCCTGCCTGTGTCATCAGAAAGGCATGTGGGACACAGCGGGTTCAGTCTTTAGGAAAGTTACTGTTTGGCTGGTTCTGATAGAGGAGGCATGTGATTCCGGATTGGATGCGGTGGTTATCTGGCTCTGTGGCCTTGTGTGTACCAAACTAACATCACGAGGCCACAGTTAACACACATGTGATTCATTTCAAGTCGCTCTGTCTCTCTCTCTCACCCTCACCCACTGTACTGTGTTGTAAAACATTCATAAATTCATGTTTAGTCAGTATCTATCTATCTATCTATCTATCTATCTATCTATCTATCTATCTATCTATCTAATGATGTTTATGTCTGTTAGCTTGTCTGTCTGTCTGTCTGTCTGTGTCTGTGTTAGCCTGTCTGTCTGTCTGTCTGTCTGTGTTAGCCTGTCTGTCTGTCTGTGTTAGCCTGTCTGTCTGTCTGTGTTAGCCTGTCTGTCTGTCTGTGTTAGCCTGTCTGTCTGTCTGTCTGTCTGTCTGTCTGTCTGTCTGTGTTGGCCTGTCTGTCTGTCTGTCTGTGTTGGCCTGTCTGTCTGTGTTGGCCTGTCTGTCTGTCTGTCTGTGTTAGCCTGTCTGTCTGTCTGTCTGTCTGTGTTAGCCTGCCTGCCTGTCTGTCTGTCTGTCTGTCTGTCTGTCTGTGTCTGTGTTAGCCTCTCTGTGTGTGTCTGTGTTAGCCTGGCATTTTTTGAGTGCTATACTGTAAAGCATGTTAAAGTAAAGTTGTATGTTCCCTCTCCTCTCTTCCCATGCCCTCCCCTCCTCCCACCACTCTGCCGTCAGTAGGGGGAGATGTTGAGCTGCGGATGAGGCTCTTCATCCCTGGGAAAAGCCGCAGCCATTTTAAACCCTGTTTCTCTCTTTCAAAACAACCTCCATTTTAGCAGGATGAGCACTTACATCTCCCCACGTCTGCATTCTACTGAGCTCTATAATTAATGACCTGTGATCTGATTTATACCACATCTGGAGCTGGAGCCTCTGTGTGCCTGGGTTTATCTGGGTGTGTGTGTGTGTGTGTGTGTGTGTCTGTCTGTCTGTCTGTGTGAGGGAGAGGGAGAGAAGGGGGGAGAGAGAGAGAGAGGATGCTCCCTGCAGTGTGTGATGCTTACTCATGCTCGCTCACTCACACAGACACACTGACACACATTTGGCCTGAAAGAGGAAAGGATGGGGGAGGGGGTCTTAAAGGGAGAAGCGTGTTCACCCCGTGAGTGTTTTTGTGAGGGAGATTAGTGGAATCCCCATCTGTCGCTTTTATCTCTTTGTCCCCCTGTAGAAAAATGGTGCGTTTCTGTCTCTTCCTTTTGACCGTCCCATCATACAGTTAGTGTGTTCCTCTGGCTTCCACAGCAGAGCCAGACGAACGCAAGCGCACATACATACCGGCTCACAGACAGCGAGCCACGTGGTTGAGTGAGCACCATGGCCTTGAGGCTCTGACCTTGTTTATATGGACCAGCGGTGGACGGATTCTCACGCACAGTCTAGTTACCGGTTCTCATAAGAGTGCCAACTGAACACCGTTCTCCCACATTCCAGTGGTCTTCCAGTGGTCTTGTATAGGTCTAAGGGGGTGTGCCTGAATGTTAGCCCCCCCATGTAAGTGCACCCAGCTGCTTCTTTGACCTGCTCAGGGGTCAGGGCTCCTCCAGAAACAGCTGCCAGTCTGGGCATGAATGGGGAACAGGGGGCATTCTGATAAATAGATGTGTCTAAACTTTTGACTGGTAGAAATGACTGATTCCAAATCCATTGCATTGTACAGCTAGACTTCCATTGAAGTAATTCCATGGAGTATTTTTATGAACTATATATTTCTGAGCTTTGTAAGAGATAAACTTATATACTATCCTCTTCTGATTAGACATATGACATATGCAAAGACTTCCAGTACCACTCGGCCCCCTTCGTCTGTTATGCAAATCAGCCTTTTTGTTTATGGGTCGTCCCCATGGCAGTATTCAAAGTGGTTCTTAGCAGAAAGAAGACCCAGCAGGTTCATTTCGATGCACCTCGAGTCTATTCATCCGGCTTACAGCAGAAACAGAGAGCTAAAGATTCCAGGCCAAAAGTGTCCGAAGCTACTGTAGACATGGTGTGTTGGAGATCAGTGCTCTGTGTCCTGCCACACGGTAAAGCCCATGGCAATGAGATCAGCTGTGGTGCTGTATACAAATGACTCTGGATTTGAAATCATCTAGTTTGCAAACTTGCAAATGATGGTAAGATGTCGGTTGATGCCGTGGTGCACATCCAATCTAGTCGGGTCTGTGCCATGTGTGATTGTTTACACTGGGCAGAGTGGCCTAGACTCACACAGGTCGAAATTCCTGGAAAGCTGAATAAAAAAAAAAATCACGTATAAACTCTCCCAGACAAATGAACACCTCCATGAGCACCAATAACAGCTGGGACTCGATTGGGCATGGACTGGACAAGTTCCTGGATGTAGGCCAGATCAGTGTTCAGACACTCTTATCAAAGGAAATGTTCAGTTGGGCCAGATTTGGTGGATGCCTTCCCTGGCACAATTCCAAGGAGGTTTCCATGTAGATTGGCACTGCTGGTAGACCTGCATGACCGCTCGTTTCCATACACATGTGTACTGTGTTAGTGTTCTGTAAGTAGTGTGTCGGTGTACAGTAGCTCAGTAAGTGTAATGCGTTAGTGTGCTGTAAGTAGTGTGTCGGTGTACAGTAACTCAGTAAGTGTAATGCGTTAGTGTGCTGTAAGTAGTGTGTCGGTGTACAGTAACTCAGTAAGTGTAATGTGTTAGTGTACTGTAAGTAGTGTGTTGGTGTACAGTAACTCCGTAAGTGTAATGTGTTAGTGTATTGTAAGTAGTGTGTTGGTGTACAGTAACTCAGTAAGTGTAATGCGTTAGTGTGCTGTAAGTGGCGTGTTGGTGTACAGTAACTCAGTAAGTGTAATGTGTTAGTGTACTGTAAGTAGTGTGTCGGTGTACAGTAACTCAGTAAGTGTAATGTGTTAGTGTACTGTAAGTAGTGTGTCGGTGTACAGTAACTCAGTAAGTGTAATGTGTTAGTGTGCTGTAAGTAGTGTGTCGGTGTACAGTAACTCAGTAAGTGTAATGTGTTAGTGTGCTGCAAGTAGCGTGTTGGTGTACAGTAACTCAGTAAGTGTAATGTGTTAGTGTGCTGTAAGTAGCGTGTTGGTGTACAGTAACTCAGTAAGTGTAATGTGTTAGTGTGCTGTAAGTAGCGTGTTGGTGTACAGTAACTCAGTAAGTGTAATGTGTTAGTGTGCTGTAAGTAGTGTGTTGGTGTACAGTAACTCAGTAAGTGTAATGTGTAAGTGTACTCTAAGTAGCGTATCGGTGTACAGTAACTCAGTGTCTGTATTAGTTTCACTTTGTTTTTAACTTGTTCAGAGCTTGGTTCTAGCTAATAGAACCTGTTTTCCTTCAGTGTTCTGTGCTGATGATGATGTGAATAGACGTCAGTGTCAGACTAATGAATGAGCTTCTATTAAAGACTGGTGGACTGAGAGACAGTAGAGTCTTTTCACCTACACTGAGCTGATGAAGAAATGATAATAGGACATTAGAGCCGTAATAAACCATGCTCCTGTTACTCTCCATACTTAGGTACACCTGAAGGTACATACTTTAGTACTGTTACTCCAGGGGAGGACTAAAAGGAGGAACTTCTACTGACACTGTAGGAATAGTTTTCCTTGGGGATCTCCACTGTAACTCCACTACATGGTCTGTGTACTTTGTCCACTGCTGGAGATGGAGCTAGTTACTGGTAGCTTTACAATAAATTGGATAAGACAAAGTCCTTCTTTAGATTCTCCTAATTTTCCTTTGTGCAGTTCCATTGTGGGGACAGTTGGGGGCACTCCGACATCACAGTCCAAGCCACTGAGTGTATGTGTGTGCGCCTGTTCTGCAGTGGAGGTGTGTGTGTGAGTGTGGTGGAACGCAGTGTGCTGTGAATGACCCTGAGGTAACCTGATCACTCTTTAGAAACTCTCTGCTCTGGCTGGTTAAGGCTACGTTTCTCCAGCGCTGCCTGAAGACCCAGGATAAGAAAAAAGACTCCCACTCTTTTTCTGCCTTCCTCCACCTCCCCCTCCTCCTTCGCCTGATCCCTGTGAGAGGGTGTGAAAAGATAACCACTCTGTTTGCACAAGAGAAATCCCCGTAGAGTCTTATCAGGGTCTGAATGTCCAAACAGGCTTGGGGGCAATGTTGAACTTCTTGGGCCTCATGCTGAGATGCTGTGTTCCGGTTTATGGGTTTGGACCCAAAGGTTTCCAAGACCATGCCAATAAGGCCTGGAAGAGATGGAGCAGTAAGGAATCAGGAATAGCTTGCTGAGAAGTCGGATTTGCACCTTTTCCTGCTTCTCCCAAAGCAGCTTGTTTGGTGTTTGAAGTTCAGTGGAAGCTTAATTTATTTATTTTAAGTGGCATCATATGAACGGCTTGCCCTGATCGTCATACTTGTCTCAGAGTCTTTCAAGTAGTTTATTAGGCTCTGATAGTCTTGCCTATGTTGACTTTGGCACCGTATGACACGCCGTTATTTATAAACATGGATAGATGTGCATATCAAGAACAAAACCTGTAATTCCATTTTTGTTTTTCAGATTATGGCATAATATAAAATTGCACATAGCCCTTTGCATTGTGCATCAATTTTTATAATCAATGTTATCTTAAAAAAGTGGTTCCATTGACTTACGGTAAAAGTGATGTATGTTTTTGGCTTCTCCTGTAAAATTAGCTCTCTGGAGAAGCTTGGACAGTAGCCTATACATATAGACCATACATATAGATTCAAAATGTGTCGCCTCTGTGATGTTTGAGGTGACCAGAAGGTTAAACCAAAGTATCTATATTGAGCTGCCAGACAACCAGGTTTGGCCTTTTGCTCATCATCTTCTCGATGAACACAACATTCACATCCTGGTATTCCAAGATGACAGTTCTCACATTCACATTGCAGCAAATCTGACTGATTGGCATCATGAGCACGCTTGAAGATCTGTGGCACCTGGAACAACTACTACATGCCAGAGAAGACATCCACCAAAACTGGATGAAATGACCAATGCTTTGATGTAAGAGTGTCTGAGAATTGATGTGGCCTTCATCCAGAAATTTGTCCAGTCCATGGCAAATCCAGTCACAGTTGTTATTCCAGATATTACAAATTTCTCCACTGTGGGATCAATAAAGGATTATCTTATTCATGGTCTCACACACACACACACACACATGTATATTTATTTATTTCTATTTATAAACATAAACAATGTTTTTAAAAGTCTTTTCACTGGTGGACATGATATTACTGGAATTCAAACAAGAATTATATCCTCTAATGGAGATTCAGATATATATATAAATATAAAATATATATATAAAATTATTATTATTATTATTTTTTATTCAGTCATATAAACATGACTGGTGAGGGATTCTGATATTTTACACCTACAACAGTCTAGTACTACATACCAAACTGAACTATACCAGACGAATCCTTTAACACCTGCCCCGCCATTCCTATCATTCTTCTCCAGGTTATCAGGCATTCAGTGCATCCCTGGATCCTGGCTCTGTTACGGGGGTCTCTGCGCTGGCGGTAAACAGTCATACTTTATGTGCATGTGTTTTTTCCATCATGGCTGTAGTGCAGTTTTCTGGGTCGGCTGTGTGGCAAACTATGCACATCTGTTCTCAATCAGACTCCGAGCCCACAGTCTCTGCGGCTACTTACCATGACTCATATCCCACATTCCTGAGCGTGTGTGTGAGTTTGGGGGTGGCGGGGGGAGTCGGGTGGCTTATATGGTCATATTTCAGGCCCTTTGCTTTTTCTGTAGGAGAAACATTATACACATAATTTGTAAGTACAGATGAAAGCTGTGGTGGGCTGTAATTTGGGAGTAGTTTACCCTGAGGTTATTATAGTATCTGACTACAGAGGGAAATCCTGGAATGGGCTAGTTTTCCGCCTGATGTGTCAGTGTTTTAATTCTTTCCCCTGTTTTCCGTGCTTCCTCTTCTCCACAGCCGGAGTGAGCAGGAAACTGAGACAATGCTTTGTTTAAGAAAGCCTTATAACATGAGCTGTTTTTTTTCTTTCCATACATGTGCAGTTCTGTCCTCCTTCCTGCAGGGGTCAGTGTCGCTGAGAGCGAACAGGCCTGCTGACGTCATCACTCCATCCGTGTTAGTAGGTCAATGTGCAGTAAAAGACTCTGCATCTAGGAGTCAGTGTTGTGGATCTAGGTGGAGGTGCAGTGGAGGCGGAGAGACCACATGGATGCTTTAACTCTCAGCCAGATGGTGCTGCTGCTGCTACAGGAGGGCTGAAGCCTCCAGCTCTGGTAACTCTTTCTGCTCCTGTGCCTCTATCAATGTCTGAGCACCGAGTAGCCAGTTTATTAGGAACCAGGTTTTGGCACATTACTGTCTGTAGCCGATCAGCCGCTGCACAGTCTATCACCCTCCCTCTACACTGTCCTGCAAAGTGTGCATAGACAGATGGACTACAGTCCTCTGAGGCGTTTCTTATAAAGTGGACACCATGTAAAAAAAACAGCTATTGTGAATTATACTAATTTATTGTGATTTATGTGATTATTGTGATTTGACAGAAACAACTTCATATATCGAAACAAATGCTAATATATTGTACTGTGTATATATATATATATATATATATATATATATATATATATATATATATATATATACATATACATACATATATATATATATATATATATATATATATATATATATATATATATATATATATATATACACATACAAATATATACAAATATATACATATGCATGTATGTGTGTGTATATAATTGGACCAATAGTGAAAGTGTGGAGCTGTTCTGTTGCACTATGAGACATAACCTGAAGACTGTACCTGTGTACTCCTACCACAGGGTGGTATATGTGAGCTGCAGTCTGGTACAGTATGAATGACCTCATATGGAAGAGACCATCTTGTGAGTTCTGGTAGGGGTGCTGAGTGAAAGTGTGTCAGTGGGAGAATGGTGTCAGAGAGTGGGCGAGTTGCTGGCAGAGTGATGGCTGATGCATTAGTCTAAGAGATCTAGCAAAGCTCATCTGCTTGTTTGGCCTTAAAGAGATATGCTAGAGGTTTGACCTATGACCTGCTGGGTCAGATGAAATGTTTGCTGATTTGTATGATTTTATCCTGCCGTATTAATAATGAATAAAAGAATCAGGATGTTTCCACAATCAAGAGCTCACAGAATCTAGACAGACATGGTCAGTGGAAAGGCCAGTACAGATGTGCTTCAGCTGCGCTCGTCTGCAAAACGATGTAACAATGGTCTTGCACTATAAACCACACACCAGGCTGCTCAGATAATCACAGTTATGGTCTGATGAATTGCTCTGAGACAGTTGGAGGGTGGAGTTGTGCATGATGAACTCCTGACCAATTTCTGTAGTTGAGTATTTTGCTCGCATAACCAGTCTCCCATTCTGCACTGTGTGTATTAGTCCCTTTTGAGGAGGAACCATATCAAATATGTGTGGGTATATATATATTTTTTGTGTGTCTGTAAATGTGTGTGTGTGTGTGTGTGTGTGTGTATACATGTAAACATTTTGGTTTAGATGTAGGTGTAGTATTTGTCTATAGTAATACATAAACCAAAAAGTGTGTGTGCTCACCAGTCTGTGTTTTTCTTTGTACATGAGTCATTTATTTTATATGAATATATATATATATATATATATATATATATATATATATATATATATATATATATATATATATATATATATACAAAGAAAAACACAGACGATGACGATGATGAGCATATATATAATATCTATATACAGATATAATTCATTTTATATATAAGGTTATATATATAAGGTTCTAAATATTAAGGCTAACAGAAAGTCCTTATTGTACACTACTATAAAAGAGCCACTTCACTGGACTCTACTTGCATCAACTTGGTGCTCATTTGCTATTGAAGAGCCACTTTGATGGACGGTTCTTTAGAGTAACCCATTTTGGGTAAAAGAGACATATATACGTTAAAAGAACCGCCACATGAAGGTTTCTGGAAGAACCCATTAAAGCTGGTAAAGTTCGTTCCTATTATGTGAAGTTTTGGAGCCTTTAAAAGGACGTTGAAATACACAACTCAAACATGGTTCTAAAGGGTACTAAATGTGATTACCCACAATAATTAGCAACACTAATTTTCAGCACATTTCCTCCAAATATAATCAAGTTCAGAACCCCAAAAGTTAGTTCCTAGCTGGAACCAAAGAACTGCCCCCAGGTACCGCATATGTTTCGCCAACTCGTTACTATTGATAATTACTGTTTTGTATGCTGAAGTTGATGTCATATCCTTTGATGTTCCTTGGTTCCAATTAAAGCTGGTGCGAATGCAGGTTGGTTCCCTGAATAGCACCAAGGTTCTACGAAGGTTAAACAGAGCCAATTCAAGAACCACAGTTCTTTTGGTCAAAAAGAACTATAAAAGAACTTTTTGTGGAACTTTTTTTTTTAAGAGTGTGAGAATGTTTGTATTTGTGACACAGACTCTGATTAAATTATGTTAAATATATAGTTGTATAAATATCAGGACTAGATACATTTACATTTACGGTATTTAGCTGACGCTCTTATCCAGAGCGACTTACACGGTTAATCATATTACAGGTGGGCCAATGTAGTGTTAGGAGTCTTGCCCAAGGACTCTTATTGGTGTAGCACAGCATAGTCACTCAGCCCGAGATTCGAACCCCAGTCTCCCACGTGTGGTGGGGGCTACTTGGAGGGTAGTGGTGTTATCCACTGATAGATAGGTTAGATAGAGTTAGTATCGATTTCTATAGTACCTATACTTCCAGATCGGGCTCCGGTGGCTGCTCTGAAGGTGCTTTCTGTTCACCGACAGTAAGGAATAGACTTGCTAGTGTAATCAGTGTCAGCTATGAGTGGTCATTCGAGCTGTTTCTACTCTGTGTAGATGCTGACGTCCTCTTGGCTGCAGTGTGTGAGAATCTCTCTCTGTGTGCAGCTGTGTGAGAGGCAGCTGTGTCAGCATGTTCAACACCATCACTCAACGTGATTACATGCACAACACAACCCAGTGCTCCACTACTGTAGACTAAAGGGATTTCAGACCGAACTACAGCCTCGATCATCTCCCTGCGAGGAGAGAACAGAAGGAGCGTACACGGTACAGCCTTAGAGGAACCGAGGGGGAAACCAGAGAGAGATCAGACCAAAAGAGGCGCTGACCGGCAGATCTCACTACACTGGCGGTGTGTTAGTGTGTGTGGTGCTGGTGTGAGTGGATCAGACACAGCAGTGCTGCTGGAGTGTTTAGACACTGTGTCCACTCACTGTCCACTCTATTAGACACTCCTAGCTTGCTGGTCCACCTTGTAGATGGACAGTCAGAGACGATAGCTCATCTGCTGCCGCTGCACAGGGCAGTGTAGGTCATCCTAATTTTCTGAGCTTCTTTGTGTGTTAAATTATTAAATTGGCTTTTAATCACACGATTTAAATTAACGTAGCTAAACTGATATTTATTATTATATATATTATTATATACTGCTGTTGCAGTTCATCAAAGACATATAACAAATTACTAGGTTCTGGGTTTTGTACAGGGCTCTAAAGGGCTCCTAAGGCAGGGTCAGCTTGCAGTAGTGACCATATGCGATATAAATACTGCCCTGCCAAGGTCGTCTGTGCAGACAGCCGTGACTGAGCCATCTGTGGACTCTCTCTGAACATGTTTGTTTATTTGCACCAACCATTCTATCAGCTCCACTGACCATATAGGACACTCTACCGTTCCAGACTGTAGTCCATCTGTTTCTCTGTGTACTTTATTACCCTGCTCTTCAGGGTAAGACCCCCACAGGACCACCACAGAGCAGGTACTATGTGGGTGGTAGATTAATCTCAGCACTGCAGTGACACTGACATGGTGGTGGTGTGTTGGTGTGTGTTGTGCTGGTGTGAGTGGATCGGACACAGCAGTGCTGCTCAAAAGCTCGGAGAATCGTCCACCAACCAAAACTATCCAGCCAACAGTGTCCCGTGGGCAGTGTCCTTTTGGTGAAGTCCTGTGGGCAGCAGTCTGTGAGCGACGTCCTGTGGGCACTGATGAAGGACTAGAGGATGACCAACACTGCACTGTGCAGCAGCAGATAAGCTATCGTCTCTGACTGTCCATCTACAAGGTGGACCAGCAAGGTAGGAGTGTCTAATAGAGTGGACAGTGAGTGGACACAGTGTCTCAACACTCCAGCAGCACTGCTGTATCTGATCCACTCACACCAGCACCACGTCAGTGTCACTGCAGTGCTCAGAATGACCCACCCCCACATCATTCCTGCTCTGTGGTGGTCCTGTGGGGGTCCTGACCATTGATAGAACAGAGTAGTATATATATTCTCTCTGTCTAATGTGTAATCTTATGTCTTCCGAACTTCCTGGCAGGCCTGATGGAGCGAGCACTGACTCATGAGCCAGATTACTGTGTTTATCAGATTAGCAGACCAGGCTAAATGATCAGGCTGCAGCAGGCTGGAGTCATGCTGTGATCTGGCTGCAGAATGGTGATGTGGGGGACCGGGGGTGAAGTGTTCTACAGGTTTAGCTTTTCTCCTCAACATTTTGGAATGTCTTTCGAGGCATACATACACACACTCACCCTGAAGTTAGCTTCTTTAGTAGGTGCTATGAAGCTAATCTATCAGACAAGACATGGAGGGCTTTATTCCACCAACTAGCACCATGCTAACTGCCCCGAAGCCCTAGTGCTAGCAAAGCCAAAGAAGCCAAAGCATGTGGAGAAACAGGCTGCTGCATAGAATGGTTAATATATCCCACGATGCAGCATCCTCCTCCTCGCACGTCATCTCTTTCACAAAGGAGCTCCCCCTCCCTTCTCTTACGTCCTCTCTCCTTCCTCAGCCTGTGTCTTCCCATCACTCCTGCTGCCTGCCAGCTCTTTGTGCTGAGGAACAAAGCCTGAGAGTGTGGCACATGCTGAAAGCATATACATTGCTCTGGTTATGTGGTAGACAAAAATGAAATTCAATGCCGTGCTGACTTACAGAAGCCTCAAGACTCCCGGGAAACGATTTTATTATTTTCCTGAGGTTAAAAAAAAGTCTAAGGTTTAGAGTTCATCTAGAAATTTATAAGAACATATAGAAGCTTGTATATACAGTATATACCTTTATTATCACGATTGTAGTTGCACAAATCAGCCGACAGGAATGAAACTTGGTGAGCAGTGTAACAATGGCTTACATGTGCTGTACTACTGCACATGGGCGCTGAGCTGTGTGGGACAAAGGAGCTAGGTGTAGCATAGCCTCCAGGCTGATGCACCTTCTTCTAAGTTAACCGGACAGTAATGGTGAGATGTGTTGGTGGCATGTGCCATTAAATGCCACTTCTACCCCGCATGGAGTGTGTCTTGGGCGCGTGTCTTCAGATAAGCCAGGGACCAGTGTCTTCTTCCCTTCCTAGCTCCTGCACCCCACGTTTTCACCCTTACTGCTTGTTTGACAATGTGGATGATCTGGAGTGGATGTGGAGTTCCATACTTAGCCGCACATGTGACGTAAGTACTTATCGCTGTACCTGACTGACCCAACAGCCGTGCTTGTGGACATTCAGCGAGTAGTGATGCCTCTATGAGTCATCCTGTTAGAGCAGCACCATTGGCAGACGGCTGCACCACGCAGGACTGCATGCACACAGACAGTTACCACGACTGTCCTTAACACCACGTCACCGTCACCAAAGACTGCAGTGGTGTCGTACCAGACTGTCATGGAGTGACTCAGAATGGCAGCGGGTCATCTTCAGTGACGAGTCCTGCTTTAGTCTTGGTGAAGACGCCCAACGAATCTATGTGTGGAGGCACTGTGGTCAGCACCAAGATGGACGGTTTGGTGTCACACGTCCAGAAGGCCTGGTGTTACTCCACCTCCACCCCTACCGCACCATCTGCAGGAACTGTGTGAGGATGTTCAAGCTGCATCAGTTGAATTATCACAGGACACCATTAGGAACCTCTACAGCTCCATACCGAGACGTCTGGCGTGTTGGGTTAGCAAACACGGCGGGCCGACGCCATACTGAGAGACAGACTTCTGTATGTGTAGCTCAATAAATATTGATCATATCAGTCTAAATTTATCATCATGTATTGATCCTGGTCACCTTTATCTTCCTTCCCAACACCACTGCAACCCCACACCTCCTTCTGGGTGCAGCTGTTGCTTTGATGATGGGTGTATGTGTGTTGGGGTAGGGTTGTGTTGGATATCAGCATGCCAATGCTTCTGTGAACAAAGGGCCCATCTGCAGGGTCACACCAATAAACATCCTCCGGAATGAAAGCTTTGGTCAGCAGCTGAGCACCAGCCTGCTCAATAACATGCCTTTCATCACATGACAGTCCTTCATAGACGAATGTGTTAATGAATAAATTCCACCATTCCACCTTAGCAAAACGTATCAGCATCACTGCTAAAGGATGACCATAGTATCTGGTGGGTGGTGGTCCTGTGGTGGTCCCTGTCCTTTCTTGATTGGGTTAAACTAGTGGTGGCTGATGAGCTCCAGGCTGTAAAGGTTCACCTACACCTACAGTGATCAGCCATAACGTTAACCCCGCCTCCTTGTATCTACACTCCCAGGTAGTATGTGGGTGGTGGATCATTCTCAGCACTGCAGGGACACTGACGTGGTGGTGGTGTGTTAGTGTGGGTGGGGGTGGTGTGAGTGGATCAGACACAGCAGTGCTGCTGGAGTGTTTAGACACTGTGTCCACTCACTGTCCACTCTATTAGACACTCCTACCTTGCTGCTCCACCTTGTAGATGGACAGTCAGAGACGATAGCTCATCTGCTGCTGCACAGTGCAGTGCTGGTCATCCTCTAGTCCTTCATCAGTGGGCACAGGACACAGCCCATAGGACGCTGAGGTGTCCAGCAGCGCTGCTGTGTCTGATCCTCTCACACCAGCACCACGTCAATGTCACGGCAGTGCTGAGAATGATCCTCCACCCACATAAACCCTGCTCTGTGGTGGTCCTGTGGGGGAGTGTTTGTGTTGGTTCTGTTTTGTTTTATTTTTCATTTTTTTCCTTTTTTTGATCACATGACGCATCTTCACATGCCCTACTTTCTCTCTGTGTCTTGCTGCAGTGCAGAGTACTCTAAACTTTCACTCTCAGAATCATCAGACTCTGTACTGGGTCATTGGCGCAGAATTTAATTAACTTCCTTATTTTTTTTCTCCGCTAGTGTTTTTCCTGAGAGCCCCTCGGAGGAATAGAGTGATAATGGAACTCTTGGTCTGCCAGGGACCGTAAAGGAACCACAGCTGCAGAATCACCTCATTCCATCTTTTCACTGCGTGCCATCTTGTATTATCTTTGAATGCCAGCTTGCTGGCAGCATGTGTATAAAGTAAAGTCTGGTTCAGCAGTCCTGTAAATCTACAGGCTGTATTTTACAGGGTGGCATTCCTTTATTTGCTTTGCAGGATGATCCCGGATGGGAGCGGAGATGTGGAAATTAGGCAGGAAATGAAATGTGGGGTCAGTCCTACAAGCTTTTGTCCTGCTTGTTTGCAGAAATGGGCCTTTAGCTCTGGCTGTGTAGCAGCAGATGGACCATTATCACGATCCTGGCTTCACTCACACACACACACACTCACGGTTGTCTAAATATAGCCCCTGCTCTTAAGAGGACACGACCCACTCCGCTGTTTACTAGCCTCATGTACCATTGCTGCAATGTCATGTGTGCACGTGCATATGATCAGAGACACATGCAAGCTTGGTCCATTAGTCACTGTGCATTGTGACGAGACCGCAGTGCCATTCAGCAGCACTAGTGGGCAGCACTTTCTCTTCTCTTCTCTTCTCTTCTCTTCTCTTCTCTTCTCTTCTCTTCTCTTCTCTTCTCTCATCACTCTTCTCTTCTCTTCTCTTCTCTTCTCTTCTCTTCTCTTCTCTTCTCTTCTCTTCTCTCATCACTCTTCTCTTCTCTTCTCTTCTCTTCTTCTCCTCTCTCATCACTCTTCTCTTCTCTTCTCTTCTCTTCTCTTCTCTTCTCTTCTCTTCTCTTCTCTTCTCTTTTCTTTTCTTTTCTTTTTTTCTTCTCTTCTCTTCTCTTCTCTTCTCTTCTCTTGGTTCCTTCAGAAGGTTGCTATTGTTTTCCCTGGTGATTTTTTCTTTGGGCCTCAGACCCAGATTTTTTGTGAAATTAGTGAAATGAAATTGAATTGAATATGTTCAGTAAAAATCTCTTTATTAATATTCAGATATGCAGTTTGGGTACTGTATGTGGTGTATGGATTGGTTTGTGGTCCTTGTTGTTGAGAATGAAATCCAGTAAATCAGATTAATTAAAGCCCCTCTCACCCACATAACACCCCACAGACAAACAGACAGATGGGCGTCATTATAAACACCCTGTTCTGTTCTGTGGCTTTAATAGGTCACCACAGTCAGATGGACATTACCCTAAAGCTCGGAGCTCTCTCTCTCTCTCTCTCTCTCTCTCTCTCTCTCTCTCTCTCCCCCACACACACAGACAAGGCAAGGGTTAATGGACGTCAGCCCCACCCACTCAGAATCTCTCTGTGACCTAAATAATCCAACAGGCAGCTACGTATAGAATACCGTTTCTCCCTCCTCCCCTCGTGCTCCATTTCTCCCTGCTCTTTCCTCTCTGCCCATCCTTCGTTCACGACTGTGCTTAATGTAGCTGGTCTGTTTTGTCCGTGTAACAGGGATGCCAGTAATTGCACCATGATGTACTCTCCCCATTGATTCCTAATGCAGCCCCTCGTAGACTCCTCAGTGAGGGTCCCTGTCAGTAGCTGTGGAGTGGGTGATGCGAGGTTGGGAGTGGCCCTCGCTGATGCAGCCTGTGTGTGAGTGTGCTTGGCGGAGTGATGGCTGTGTGTCACTGTATGTTTCTCTGCAGGGATCAGCGGGTGTGTAATCCCGCAGCGCCGAGCTCAGAGCAGATCAGAGCAGCTCGGTCTTTGTCTCTGTAGCGCATGCAGGAGGGGGTCCGGGTGGTCCGTGTGGAGGGGTGTGTTTGTACAGAGAAACACCCAGGTCAGGTCTGTGTGACACATTTCCTCTGATCCGTTCAGGTGCCTTCGCATACCGTCACATCTTTATAGCCTGTACCCGGAACCTGAACACGTAGCTCAGTAACCACACAGCATCACCGCAGCCTGAACAAAGCCTCCCGTCTGCATTTCAGTTTGTGAGATAATATTAAAGTGTGACGACTTCTTTATGGACACTGTCACTTTACCTTTCCTTTTAACTACTTTTTTTTCATTTATTCTGTAATTGTATTCCTACTGCTTTTACTTGTTTGTATGTTGTTTACTTTTTACTGTTACTTTTTTCTTATTTTCACCTTTTTGCTTTTTTTTCTTACTGTTTTCTTGCATTTTTTTTTCTAATTTTTACTTTTCTCTTATTTTTTACGTTTTAAAATTATTTTTAATTTTATTTTTATTTTTGATACTTTCTTATTTGTACTATTTTTGTACGTTTTCTTTCATAATTATTTTACATTTTTGTTTTTTCTCCACTGGGTTTACATTATTTTTACTATTTCCTTAACTTTTTTTAAACTTAACATTTTTTATTTTTACTTTTAGCTTTGTATTTTTTCTATTCTATTCTATTCTTGGCTATTCTATTCTTGGTTATTCTGTTCTATTCTATTCTGTTCTATTCTATTCTTGGCCATTCCATTCTGTTCCATTCTATTCTATTCTATTCTATTCTATTCTATTCTATTCTATTCTATTCTATATATGTTATTTTTATATTTTCTTATTGATTCATGTGAGCAGACAGTTGTTAAAGCCTTTTACTGCTAATTGTACTGTGTATGTCTATGTATATGATAAATAACCTTTGGATTTTATTTGATTTGTGTGTAAATTTCATTAACAGACCAAAGCAATATATTTTTCCTTCTCCTGTAAACTTTCATTCCACTCAGCTTTAAACAAGGCTCTGTATAACCGACCAGCAGGACATAACCAAGTCTACTAGAGACTTCTCTACTAGAGAAACTGTCACTACTGTCACTACATTAGGTCAGTGTGAATGAGAAGGTACACTGAGAGGCTAAGGAATTAGCTTGACCTGGAAGTATGAGAGTGTCGGCTGCGTCCACTGCAGCTGTGCATGTGGGAGGGGGTGGGGACGGGATGATGCAGGCCTCAGGTGTGAGATCGGAGTGATCCCATTTGAAGCTGTCGCAGCATAGAATCAGGTCAATCAGACACACACCTCACTGACTCCCGGAGCCCAAACGAGCTCGGGTGATTGAAACCCTCACACAGAGACCTTAACTAGAGTTTGCTGTCATCCAGTGATTGTAATCCTAAACTACATTAGAGCAGGTAAATAAAAAGGGTGTTAGAGCACAGCACACATCTGACACTTCAAATGGAAGTGGTACATTGAATGAAGTAGACTCGAATGTAATACATAGTTTCCATAAAGATAAAATTCCCTGACAAGTCATACAGCACCTGCGTCGCAGTTACACTCTATTCTATCAGCTCCACTGACCATATAGGAGCACTGTGTAGTTCTACAGTTACAGACTGTAGTCCATCTGTTTTTCTTTATACTGTATTACCTTGTTCTTCAATGGTCAGGACCCCCCAGGACCACCACAGAGCAGGGTGGTGGATCATTCTCAGCCCTGCACACCTCAGTGTCACTGCTGGACTGAGAAGCATCCACCAGCCAACAGCACCCTGTGGGCAGCCTAAAAATCTCTCAAAGGATGATTCTTTACAGAACCTTTTATTTGTGAATGCAGTGTAAAAGTCCTTTATCAATTACAGGGTTCTTCCTTGACCCCGTGTCGGTTCTTTATCACTTTTGAAAGGTTTGAAAGGTTCTTCACCCTCATAGTGTTCAGACTTGAATGTGTAGCAAAATTAAATTGTTGGTCAGAGCTTGGAGAGTGCTCACCATCCAGGGGTCAACCAGGGTAGTGGTCACCAGCCCTGGTCCTGGTCTACCTTCATGCAGAGTCTGATTCTAACCACAATGTGCCACACAGGTTCCAGCTAAAGAGCTTGTTCAGTTGTTTGTAATTTTGCCCTGTGAAGGACTGGCAGGCTGTACAGGGTGTTTCCTGTTTTCCGCTCATTGGATGGTGGCATAGGCTCCAGCACCCCCTCCCCCAGGCCATGACCCACAAGGATAAAGTAGTTTAGAAGGTGAGTGAGAAGTTCCTGACTGGCCAGATCAGACCTAGGGGGGCGCTGTAGCATGACCATCATATTCAGACTGGAGGCAGATTGGAATTGTTCAGATCAGATCTTTTCACGCCACTGTCCAGACATCATTAATCTATCACCAGCACTTGCTGTGGAAGCAGCACAGGGGGCCAATAGCTATGTAGCCATGCTGGAACATGTCTTTCACACATGGAAGCAGGAGAAACAGAGGTGGATCATTACATCCACCAAACTCTGTCATGTTTACCCTCATCTCTCCATCAAGTCAAGGTTCAAAGCTCCTTGGAACTTTTCTTGAATCCCAGCGCTTTCCTCACTCTGGAATTGACATTCTTCTTGTGAGTGATTGAAATTAAGCTCTGAAATCCAGTTTGAGCCGGCATAGCGCCCAGATTTCGTGTGGGTTTTTTTTTTGCTGTCCAGGTTATCAGTCTGGATACAATCTAGATAATCCAAGAATCTGATTTGGGTTGGCAGTCTGAGCATACACAGGATGAATGCTACAGCATGCACATCCCTCTCCGTTAAGTGAGCAAGATCTTCCATCACAGGCTTTTTAAATCTGGCTCATTGATTTAGACGCTTGGCTGGAGGCTTCCTGCTGGACGTTCTGATGACGTACAGTGTTTCTTTTCTTTTGTCTACTCCTTAAAAAACGAAATGGTGCTTCATTACTTGTCTGGGGTCTGAGCCAGATTGGACAGTGTCAACATCTCCCCCCCTTCCCCTGCCCCCCTGAAACAACTCCCCTTTTCTCTTCCCTTAGTGCTTCAGCCTTCATATCAACAGCATGGAGCCCGGGGGCACAGAGAGCCAATCGGCTTCTTGAGCTGGGTGCCTGTGGGAGCTGATTGGAGGAGGTGTGTGGGAGTCTCCAGGTAGAACAAGTCACCCTGGAGAGAAAAACAACCTCAGAGCCATCATTATCCCCGTTTATCGAACTCAGCATTGCAGCAAAGGCAATAGATCACCATGACCCCACCCCCGGGCCAAATGAGCTCCGGTTATAGGCTCAGTGTGATTTGTGTGCCCCTCCCCACCAACCTACCCACCTGCTAACCAGCCCCCACCCCCAGTTTTTTATTGGTCTTATTATTTTCTTTTCATGGTCATTTTCATCATCAGATGCCCTTTACCTTGCATACATATATGCAATATCATTTTTATATTTAACAATATATTTAACATAACAGAAGACATCATTAATGCAAGGACTGAATATAGAATATCACTCATTTATACTAATTTTATAGTAAATAATACTGAGTATAAAATATAAAGCTGCCTAAAATTGTATATGAATGTGAATATCTCAACATGTAAGTTACACTTTTATTCTTAGACATATTTTTAACCACATATATATTAAACAGCAACACTTATTTTCAGGATATACTTATAAACCATGTAATATTTCCAAAAATAAGTGTTTATGTTGAGCACCTATACATAATTATCAAATATTGAACATAATTAGTTAATATTTGGATCATACATAAATACATAAATATGCCTGTGTATGGTTAAATGCGTCCCAGGACATTTAAAAGTTTACTATGTTACATAAATATTTTTAAAAATGTAATTGTTTCTAGACAATCAATTTCATAATTGTCTTTAATTGTTTTTATTGTATAGCTTATAATATGTATGTATATAAATATATATATATTCATTCATTATATCATTGAATCTGATACAGTTACATCCCTGCTCAGATGTCATATCCCGTATTTAGTGTATGAATATAGAACGAGTGATTCAGCTTTATCCCAGTTGGTCATCAGTGGGTGCCTGAGCTGGTGCTGTTTGGTAACACTCTGAGCTCTTCATCTCCGAGGAATGAGTCACACTCATTAGCCTTTATGAGACCAATCTCCAACGTCCAGTGCCAATTTAATGCCTGTATGTAAAACACATGCAGTGTGGAATCACAAGGCCATGCCCATTTACTGCAGAGCCCGAGAGGGGAAGCTGGTCTTCTCGCGCTGTCACTCACCCGTCAAACTGTCACAGCTCAATTACGAGGCGAGCTCTGCAAAATGGCTGCCTTCATCACACTTTATTACAGGTGGTCCAGGGCCGAGCGAGGAGAGTCTGAATCACCTGCTCGCTGGGTTATACCTTTCACCCATACATCACAGAGAAGTGTTACACCAGCCTGGTCCCTGGATCCTATTTAAATATTAGAGCACTGCAAATGAATGCATGTTATTATATGGGGTATGAAGTTGAATTGGAGATGATAAGAAAGACGTACTTTAGAGAAAGTGTTTACTGTTTGTATCGTGTAGTTTATGTGATGTTAATGAAATATAGCAGTAAATTACAGAATTAAGATTCAGTTCTTCGTATCAAAGTTTATTATTTAGTTTCTACTATGAGCTAATTAATATCTACAATGTATTACTCAGTAAATATTATGAAATATGCAGTACGTACTATGGATTGTGAATTATGTAATAAGTACTCTGGGCTATTCAAGCACATTTTGTTTCTATTTAACATGAATATTCAGCATCTACTATGAATTATTCAGCATCTACTATGAATTATTCAGCATCAACTATGAATTATTCAGTATCCCCTATGAATTATTCAGCATCCACTATGAATTATTCAGTATCTACTATGGGTTATTCATATCCACTATGAATTATTCAGCATCTACTATAAATTATTCAGCATCTACTATGAATAATTCAGTATCCCCTATGAATTATTCAGCATCCACTATTTATTATTCAGTATCTACTATTGGTTATTCAGTATCCACTATGAATTATTCAGCGTCTACTATGAATAATTCAGTATCCCCTATGAATTATTCAGCATCCACTATGAATTATTCTGTATCCACTATGAATTATTCAGCATCCACTATGAATTATTCAGTATCTATTATGAATTATTCAGTATCCACTATGAATTATTCAGTATCCAATATGAATTATTCAGAATTTACTATAAATAATTCAGTATCCATTATGAATTATTCAGCATCTACTATGAATAATTCAGTATCCACTATGAATTATTCAGCATCCACTATGAATTATTCTGTATCCACTATGAATAATTCAGTATCCATTATGAATTATTCAGCATCTACTATGAATAATTCAGTATCCACTATAAATGATTCAGTTTCTACTAAATTTTATTTAGCATTATGAATTAAGTAACTACTGTGAAGTATTAACTCTTATGAATTACATAGTATCTAGATTAACTGTTTCAGTAAGAGCTATGAATTATTCAGAATCTACTATGAATTATTACACAAATATTATTCAGTATCCTGTAACTACTATGTTTTAGGAATGTATGAATAATACAAATAATTCAGTTTAATATTCAGTAACTATTATAAATTATTCAGTATGTACTATTTCAGACGCGTATGACCGCACGCTTCCATACTTCCAGGTTCAGCTACTTCCTTCACACTATGGTCTTTGGCCACTGAAGTGCCACTACCACCTTAAACACACAAGGTGAGCCTATATATACAGTATTTCAGGTTCTGGTCATGTGGTATTAAGTGTTTTGTGTTTATACTGTATGTTTGCTTTATGGGTTAAGATGTTACAGAGGATAGGCAGTTCAGCGATTCAGCAGATAATCACACACTGGTCAGCAGGGGAGCGTCCTCTTGTTTGTGCTGTGTTTAGCGGACAGTGGGCTTTGGCACTGCCCTAGTTTCTGGACGCCGACACATGCTGGTCAAAATAAATGCCCTTGGTCGTATACAGTTCTGGGAAAACCCTTAAACTGCTTTAGGCCTGATGTGGAGGCTTTCACACCCACATGTCTCATTTCCATTTGAAAGCAATGTTCTCTAAAGAACCAAAAAAGGTTCTTCTAGCAATCCAAAGAACCCTATTTAGCTCAAACCTTACAGATGGCCATATAGAAAGAACTGACACACTGACCCACCCAGAAGTCACATCGATAACATCAGTCCTGATCACAGGCATGAGAAATTGCCCTAGATACTTTCCCTCACCGTCACCCTCACCCCCACCCCCATACACACTCACACACCCATATACACCAGGCTTTCAGACAGCGGATGTCAGCATGAATAAAGAACCGAGGGTGGTGGATGGAGAAGGCAGGAGAATAACATGGACACAAATAGAAAAACCTCCCCATATAGTCTACTGATAGAGGGCTGACTTTTACTAGACGCTGCATATTTCGCAACCCACAGCTTCAAATGCAACAGTCCGCATACCTGAAAGCACATCAGAGGAAATTCTACTGTATAATACCTGTGGGGTGTGAGTGACGGAATCCACAGATTGGGAAGAGGTGCTACAGTGCAGGGAATGTCTCAGTCCGTGTGTGGAAAATGGCTCCAGAGCAGATGTTAATGATTGGCTAAAAGGAGGGACTGCATGTGGGCGTGGCCAAAGACCATAGTGTGAAGGAAGTAGCTGAATCTGCAGGTGTATGGAAGCGTACGGTCACACGGATCTATCAGGAGTGGATAAAATCCCAGCCTACAGGGAATTCTCCTCGGAACTGGGCCAGGGAAGGCCTCCACCACATCTGGTATACGATGAAACCTTTTTAATAAAAACAGCAGCAGTGAAGACCGTGGACCCCCCAACAGCAGTGACATGGTGGCGTCCACTCACTGTCCACCCTATTAGACACTCCTACCTTGCTGGTCCACCTGGTAGGTGGACAGTGAGCGATGATAGCTTATCTGCTGCTGCACAGTGCAGTGTTGGTCATCCTCTAGTCTTTCATCAGTGGGCACAGGACGCTGCCCACAGGACACTGTCCACAGGACGCTGTTGTGCTGGATAGTTTTGGTTGGTGGATGATTCTCAGTCCAGCAGTGACACTGAGGTGTCCAGCAGCACTGCTCTGCCTGATCCACTTACACCAGCACCACACACAGTAACACACCATCACCATGTCAGTGTCACTGCAGTGCTAAGAATGATCCACCACCCACATAGTACCTGCTCTGTGGTGGTCCTGTGGGGGTCCTGACCATTGAAGAACAGGGTAATACAGTACATGGAGAAACAGATGGACTACAGTCTGGAACTGTAAACCTACAGAGTGCTCCTATGCAGTCGGTGGAGCTAGACAATGGACAGTGGGTGTAGATACAAGGAGGTGGCAGGTCTGACTATATGGAAGAGAAAAATTATATTTCTCTTTACTTAATATGCTTAAACTGCATTATTAATATTATTATTATTATTATTATTATTATTATTATTATTATTATTATTATTATTATCAGCATATGTTAAGTGTATCACAAGCTGAGTTTCATCATATTGGTATTGTGACCATAAATCTATTCTATTCCGGTTTAAGGAGCGTGTGTGTGTAAAGCTCCACATCTCCGTATGTTAATGCAGACCATCGCATTACCCTACAAACTGTCGTCATCTCTTCTGTCTGTTGCCATAGTTACCTGGCTCCTTGTTCATGGCTCCTCTCCACCAGCCTCTATAATGTGCATGCGAGAGACCATCCTGGTGTGTGTGTGAGAAAGGAGGGAGTGTGTGTGCATGCCTGAGTGTGTGTGTGTGTGGGGGGGGGATGTGTAAATGTGTTTGGTCCTCATGTAGGTTTATAGGTATCTTAATATGGAGAAATGAAGGAAGATGAAAGAACAAAGAGCCAGTGAAAGGAAGGGGAGGGGCAGAGAGGAAGCAGAGGAAAGGGGGATGAGATGGAAAAAGAGAAAGGAGGGAGGAGTAGTAATCTTCTTACTGTGCAGCTCCGCTGGGCTTTGTGAATGCGGGGCTGCTGGAATGATGGAGAGGGAAAAGGAGGACACAGTGAAAGAGAGAGAGAGAGAGAGAGAGAGAGAGAGAGAGAGACATGCTAATGTCATATACATGCTGATAAAGTTTCACACTCGGTTGCACTTGTGACATAAGCAAGAACGGGCCTTATCCCTGTATCCCTATGGACAAACAATGAGCAGTGGTGCCCTCCATGAGTCATCCTGTTGGAGCAGCACCACTGATAGACGGCTGCACCACGCAGGACTTCATGCACACATACCGTTACCACGACTGTCCTTAACACCACGTCACCGTCTTCAAAGACTGCAGTGGTGTCGTACCAGACTGTCATGGAGTGACTTCGAATGGCAGTCGGTCATCTTCAGTGATGAGTCCTGCTTTTGTCCGTGTGTGGAGCCACCATGGTCAGCACCAAGATGAACGGTTTGTTATCATGCGTCATACGTCCAGAAGACCTGGTGTCACTCCACCTCCACCCTACTGCACCATCTACAGTAACTGTGTGAGGATGTTCAAGCTGCATGGGATGGATTATCACAGGACACCATTAGGAACCTCTACAGCTCCATACCGAGACGTCTGGCGTGTTGGGTTAGCGAACACGGCGGCCCGACGCCATACTGAGAGACAGTCTTCTGTATGTGTAGCTCAATAAATATTGATCATATCAGTCTAAATGTATCATCAGTTATTGATCGTGGTAACCTTTATCTTCCCTCCCAACACACCTGCACTCCCACACCTCCTTCTGGGGGCAGGTATTCTCTGGATGATAAACACATAAAATCATCATACTTTTTATTTAAACACAAAGATAATATGTGGCTCTTAAAGTTCTGCACTGATTCTCAGAGTTTGAGACACATGTACTTTAATACACGGGTTCTAACTGCTCATCATGTGGCCATGAGGTCCTGGGATGCAGTCTCACTTCCAGCACTAAACTGATTTGAGTTGTATGTCATGATATGATGTTTCATTCACCATAAATTAGCAAATCAAGTTTTGTGATTTCAGCTGGATTTAATGAGTTCTAGTCTTCCAATGGCTTTAATGATGAGGAAACCTCAAAGACTCAAATGGATTGGACACTGTGAGCTTTTAGCAATGCAAGGATAAAGTACAGACAGTTTTTGTCACTTGCCTCATAGATTGGCTTCAATTTACTGATTTAAACTAAAGGAAGTGTTGGCAGATTGTTACTTCCCAGGTTCCTGGCAACATCTATTTGCATAAAGGATTTTGCTCCCTCTTTGTGTGACCCTGCCCCCCTGCCCACCCTGCCCCAGCCTACCCATTACTGTGTATCTTCCAGGGTTTCCAACTGAGCCACTTTATGGTTGGCTGTAAATCCAGGTTAACATCACATAATTGAACTTTGAGATTTGTTGGATTGTAGAAACCCACCTCCACCCACTTCAGTTCACTTGTAGCCCTGGTCCACTTCAACTGCGGTAGCTCAAACTGGAGGAGAGGAGAAGCAATGTGCAGAGGGTGAATAAAACAATTGGGTCTCTCCTTAAGAACCCACAGAGGGCATATGTGGGAAACTACAGACTGCCTTTTAATATAAGCATCCGTCTGAATGCACACAGATCTCTCTCGGCCAGCTTAGGTACTGTATATGCAGCCCCAGTGTAGGTGTGTTCTGGGCAGTCGTGCGAGTGTGTGCATGCGCCGCCCCGAGTGGAGATCCATCGCTTTCCGAGCCAGAGCACACCCGCATGCGTGCAAGGTTGGGTAAGGGATGCGGGGTTGCCGTGGCAACGGCTGAAGGAGAGCGCGGGGTTTGGAGGACGGGAGGGGGAGCAGATTTATGAACTGTGGCTGCGCAGAGCAACCAGAGCCCATAAATATTAGACAGCAGAGCAGCCTGACTCAACTGAGATGGACCTATAAATATAGACCGGCTTCCGAAACACACCCTCGCATGCACACACCCAGAGTTTGTAGGAGACGTTTGGTTAGGATGCACAGTGCTCTGTATGTGGCTGATTCACTTGATTGGGTTATGGAGATCATTTCCACCTTAATAACACTGAGGCTATTGCGTCAGTCCAGCTGCTGTCCATAATGGCGTACTCCAGTGTTCCTCTATCTGATCTCTGTCTGCTACGTCTGTAGAATACAGTCGATTACTATGGGCAATTGTCTCCTCATGCTTCCTTGTACTTAGCAGAGGTATTCACCAGTCACTTCATATCGAGTCCAGGTCGAGTCTGGAATCTTTAGTGGAGAGTTGTAGCTGAGGCCTTGTCCAATAATATTGAATATGAAACTTATGGCATCCTTAGAAAGATATTTGCAAAGATAAATAAAGATAAAAGTACAATGACAAACAACAAGCTGGCAAATATGGCAGACCCTGGAGCTGACAGCCTGTTGGACACATCCCACGGACTGACCTAACACTGCATCCCAAACCTCACACTCCTACTTTGTTCCCTACTGCACTAATGAGTGCACTTCTATACTTCACTTCCCTGCACTGTGTGAGAATATACAAGCTGTACGAGATGGGTTATCGTAGGTCAGCATCAGGAATCTCTACAACTCCATGCTAAGACGTCTGCATGTTGCGTTTGCAAACATCGTGGCCCAAAGGTGACGCCATACAGAGAAACACTACGTCTGCGTTAATGGTCTTTCAAGGATCTTGGACAAAGCATACCGTCGCTGTCCGAAGAAAAACAGCAAATATCAATGGTCTACATGGATGAGGCCATTAAATCAGACTTGGTATGCCAGGAAGTCAATGGAACCAGACTTTTTCCAAGTGATCTTTGGGCCATTTCTGTTGGTCCATTCATGAAATTGAAAATTCATGAAATTCACACAAAGTGTAAACAGCAGCTTATGTGATCAAATGATACACAAAAGTAAAAATCAACAAAAGTGGAGATGCATATAGACTATAGACTATAGACTGGTAGCATTGTTAGGTTACAAGAGACCTAGCTCGCAGGTGGAATAGGCATATCATGGTCTATGTTAAATCAGGTAAATCAAGAGTCCTTGTTTGTGGTACTTAGTAAGACAACTTTGAATGAATGAAGTCACCTGAGTCACCTGTCCTATTGTTATCTATTGATAAATGACCCAGTGCACCAGATGCAGCCCACAAATGGTTTACTATTCCTGTAAGTTTGTTTACATCGTTTGGTACTAGCTGTGTGGAGTTGCCCATTCAGAAACCCCTGAAACAGGATGGGGATGCTCAGTTTCTGCATTCACAGATGGCCTACAGACCATAATTGTAAACCTACATAGCATGGATTTCTGCTAAAATGTCTGATGAGTGTAGATTCACTGCTCCCACAGTTACACACTCATCTGAATCAAATCCAAAGCCCTGTTTTCCTCCAGTGAAGGCTGCGGGTGGGTGGATGTAGAGAAATGTGATGCGGTGCTCTGTCTTTTCCATAAGCGTTAAGTGGGGCAGTGGAGCCGAGCTTTTCTTAGAGCCCTTCATAATTATTTCACCCTCTGCGTCTTCGCTCGAGAGGAAGAAGCAGCTGACATGTGACACAGTTCTCACCGGCCGCTTTGTTTCTCAGCCCACATGCACAAGAAGCTCTTCCTCAAGGCTCTAATTGCATTAGCGATCTCGCAGTGTTTTAAATAAAGCCTGCCGGTTCTCTGAAAAATCGCAGATCAGGTGCTCATGACTGGTCAAGTGTGTTAATAAAGTGAAAACTGAAGGAGGTGATTTGACAGAAGGAGGTGTGGGAGTGTGGTGGTTCTGGGAAGGTAGATAAAGATGACCAGGATCAATAACTAGTGATAAATTTAGACTGATATGATCAATATTTATTGAGCTACACATACACAAAGTCCGTCTCTCAGTATGGAGTTGGGCCACCATGTTTGCTAATCCAGCAAGTCAGATGTCTCGGCATCATGGAGCTGTGGAGGTTTCTTAATGGTGTCATGTGATAATCCATCCCATGCAGCTTGAATATTCTCAGGCATGCAGTATAGTGTAGTAGGTAGTAAAGTAGGAGCGTGTGGTTTGGGATACAGTGCTAGATCGATCAGCTGGCCACGTTCTATCTATCAGCCCCCGTGTCTTCCATATTTTCCAGTTTCCTAGTTTGGCATTCTAATTTTAAGGCATCTCAATGCAACTGCAGCATTATTTAAGGTGGACTGGCACATTCTACCAGAAGCTGGTGGTTAAAAAGCTAACTTTGGCTTTGTACCGTATATGTATGATTTTGTTATTTAAGAGCTTTGGACATTTTGGGAACCACTTGAAATAGTCGTTTTGAAATCGAATGCATTGGAATTACCTGAAGTGTGCAACCAAGCTAAAGTTTACTGGAGACTGTATTTACGAGCATCTTCTTTTTCATGGCCATTTTTGTTTTTTTCTCATTTGGATCATGGATCTCATGGATAAGTACATGGTTCTGGAGAAGAATGGATGGTTCCAGAAGGAACCGTTAAAATTACTTTGCACTCAAAAGACAAGATGGTCCATATTTTTGCTCCAACCCAATGAAAATCTGGACTATCCGTGGCAACGTGAAGGAACACCCACTGAGAAGTTCTTTAGGGAGTAGTTCTGCTATAGCTTGTCTCCAGAAAAACCATTTGACACCTTTAGGTTAAATGTTACTTAAATGGCCATGACAACTAATAATATGTTTCTATAACATTGTTATAACATGGGATATTAACCATTTGGCATTGTAGTCAAAGTCATTACTGTATAATAAGCCTTAGGATGTAATGAGCTGGAGAAATGTCAGTTTGATGGCATGTAGTCATAAACAAACACCATAAACATGTTCATACTTAAACAGTGATTCCAGTGACCTTGGGATGACCTCGTCAGCGAGAACACTATGATGAATGGACTAGAAAATGGAGAATCTCTCTCCTCTGGTTTCTGTTTTACGTGCTTCTTAACGGGTATTCAAAAATGTCATTTTTGGATGCTCCAAATCCTCCGTGCTGCGGGTGGGAGGGCTGGTTGACGGCCCTGTTTCCATGACAACGGCAGCTGCAGTGGGGGCTTTTTCCTCCTTTAAAGGAAGCTGTCGGTTCTGATGGGGGGAAAGGGGAAGAGGGGGAAGGGAAGGGCGAGAGGTGGGGGGGACTTGTTCGTACAGCAGATGGAGTCTTTTATTCCACCAGAATAACTCTCTCTCTCTCTCTCTCTCTCTCTCTCCTACTAATCTGCAGAAGGCAGTGACATCACTGCCTCAGAACAAAGAAAGGGAACTGTTTCCACAAACATCAATTGACCTGTCCAGGCTCCGCCCACACATGAATTCTTTCATTGTGTTTCAACTGCTGCTGTGAGTTTGGGCGAATATTACAATAGCGACTCAACCTAATAAGATACTGACTCATGCCTGACTCATTTATTGTCTAGAGACCTTAAAATACATATGGAACATACATCATCCCACAGCCTGATGGTGTTTGTAGGAAGGTATGTTTGACCTGTATAAATGGAGACCTTCAACCAATGAGCCTCTTTAAACTGGTCAGTTAGATCTGCCTGGAAACGAAAAGACCTTGGACAGTGAAGCTGACCACAGGCTGTATTACTTGAGCTCCTTTTCTCTACTAGATGAATCTATCATTCTCAGCTTGACAGACATAGATATCGTTTATATATCTGACTCCTAAATTGGATATAAAAAGAAGTCCTACTAATAAAATCCTTTTGACTCCAGTCTTACTTGTATGGAATTAAATGTCGTATTATGAGATAGTAAGTCATCACTATGAGATAGTAAGTCATTATGAAACATTGTCATTGTTATGAGAGAGTAAGTCTACATATGAGATTGCATGCCATAATTATAAGAAAGTCATGATTATGAGATGCTAAGTTATAATTATAGATTATAGAAAGCAAGTCATTACTATGACATAGTTTGTCATAATTAAGGGAAAGTAAGTAATAATTATGAGAAATTAAGTAATAACTATGATATGCTAAGTCATATTTATGAGATATTAAGACATAATTGAGATCCTATGTCATAATTGTGAGATATTAGGTCATATTTATGAGATATTAAGTCATACTTTTGAGATACTAAGTTATCGTTATGAGAGAGTAAGTCATACATATGAGATTGCCTGGCATAATTATAAGAAGGTTATGATTATGTGATGCTAAGTCGTAATTATGAGAAAGCAAGTCATAACTATGACATTGTATGTCATAATTCAGGGAAAGTAAGTCGTAATTTATGAGATAATTCATATTTATGAGATATTAAGTCATAATTATGAGATCCTATGTCGTAATTGTGAGATATTAAGTCATATTTATGAGATATGAAGTCATACTTATGAGATACTAAATTATAGCTTTGAGATAGTAAGTCATATTTATGATATGCTAAGTCATATTTATGATATATTAAGTCATAATTGAGATCCTATGTCATAATTGTGAGATATTAAGTCATATTTATGAGATATTAAGTCATACTTATGAGATCCTATGTCATAGTTGTGAGATATTAAGTCATAATTATGAGATATTAAGTCATAATTATGAGATATTAAGTCATACTTATGAGATATTGTATGGCCTTTTTTCTGGAAGTGGCGAAACGTTTTTCCATGTATTTGTAATAGAAGCCATTGGACAGTTATGATGTCTTTCATTTGAGGGTTAAAATCCATCCATTTTCCGGGCTGATGAAAGGAGACCCCTCTTTTTTGGCGTGCTGTGATCAGAGAAGGCCCTGATTGGCAGAATAATTGCTTTGGCCAAGGGTAAATGGAGGGCTTAGCCGAAAAGCAGCTGCTTGCTGGAAGAGCAGTCTGCTAGAGCCGATTCTCTAATTCCCCATCTTCTGCTCTTAGCCGCTCCCATTCTTCCTAATGCCGCTGCCCCGGCCTCACTGTACAGAGCTCTCAGGACTGTAAAGAGCACTCTGCCGGAGCAGCCTTTTCAGATTATGGCCTCTCCCTTTCCTGTTGAAGTAGCTTTGAGGAATACTACACGCTTTGCCATAAGCCAGTGGTCAAAGCCTGCAGGCGGTGGGATCCTGAGTCCAAGGTTCTCTCTTCTGCCTGCTAAGTGAAGATTGCCATTAGAATAACACACTGCCTGCTCAAAAACATAATCTTTACATAATACATACATAATATTTCTTTGGACCACCTTTAGCTTTCCTTATGGCATGCATTTGCTGTGGCACAGTCTTGACAGTTGAATATCACAGTATTTACATCTACTGGCCACTTTATTAGGTACACCCCTTTGTATCTACATTCATTACGTCAGCTCCACTGACCATATAGAAGCGCTCTGTGGGTTTGCAGCTACTCTGTATACTTTGGTACCCTGTTCTTCAATGGTCAGGAACCCACATGACCACCACAGAGTAGGTATCATTCTCAGCACTGCAGTGACACTGACATGGTGGTGGTGGTGGTGTGAGTGGATCAGACACAGCAGTGCTGCTGGACACTGCTAGAATCGTCCACCTACCAAAACTATCCAGCTAACAGTGTCCTCTGGGCAGGGTCCTGCGGGCAGCGTCCTGTGGGGATAGTCCTGTGACCATTGATGAAGGACTAAAGGATGACCAACACTGCGCTAGCACAGATGAGCTATCGTCCTCCACTGTACATCTACAAGGTGGCCCAGCAAGGTAGGAGTCTCTAATAGAGTGGACACAGCATTGATCCCTATGCATGAAGGGTGCGTCGTTTCATGCACACTTCTTCGATGAAGTTGCCGACTCTCCACTTTCCTTCGAAGTGTTAACAATCACCCCTATGGTGATGGAAACCAGGGCACCTGTCTAACGCCTTGTGCCCGAAATAATGCTATACCTCCGGTTTAGCTCACATGCAGTGACACCTGTGTGGAGGTTCTGGAGGTGAAGGGTGAACCAGACCATTGTAAAATCCAAAAACTGGAGCTACTCTTAAGGCTTAGCTCCTCATGTTTCCCCACTCGGTAGTGGGGGCAAAGAGGGAGCCAGAAACATTCACTGGCGTAAAGCTATGGGCTCATATTTGTGCTGGAAAGTTCTGAACCCAGTTCTAGTCATTCCAGGATGACTATTTGACCCTTAGAACAGTAAGATCTTTTCCACGGCTGCAGGTTTAGGCTTCCCACATGGCTGTTTCAGGATTAAGAAGCTACTCTCTGAAACAGTTGGGGGTTAAAGGAGTTCTTGGCAGCTGAAACACTTTAACCACTGCAGTAATTATCCCATTAAAGCCTCTTAACTACTTACTTACTCAAATCCAAACGGTCACTGTTTACCCAGACTGTGTATATACACTTAACACACTTAACATCAAAAATAGCTGCACAAATAGCTGCACCCAGAAAGAATCAACCCACAGGAGTGAAACTCGGTGGATATGAGTCAAGTTTCATGCTTGTGACATAGGCAACGACGGGCCTTATCTGGTGCCCAACTGACCCAACAGCTATGACTGCGGACATTTAGTGAGCAGTGGTGTCCTCCATGTGTCAAACTGTTAGTGCAGCACCATCGGCAGACGGCTGCACCACACAGGACTACATGTACACAGACTGTTACCACGACTGTCCTTAACACCACGTCACCGTCACCAAAGACTGCAGTGGTGTCGTACCAGACTGTCATGGAGTGACTCAGAATGGCAGCGGGTCATCTTCAGTGACGAGTCCCGCGTTAGTCTTGGTGGAGACGACCAACGAATCTGTGTGTGAAAGCACCTTCGCCAACACTGAGATGAACGGTCTGTTGTCACACATCCAGAAGGCCTGGTGTCACCCCACCTCCACCCCTACCGCACCATCTGCAGGAACTGTGTGAGGATATTCAAGCTGCATGGGATGGATTATCACAGGACACCATTAGGAACCTCTGCAGCTCCATACTGAGACGTCTGGCATGTTGGGTTAGCCATACTGAGACACTACTGTACTTGTGTATGTGTATTTTAATAAATATCAGTTTAAATGTGTCATTAGTTATTGATCCTGGTCACCTTCATCTTCCTTCCCAACAGCACCGCAACCCCACACTTCTGGGTGCAGATATTCTTTTGATGATAAGTTTATTACATCCATATTACACATGCCACTATCTAATACATTCCTGTTCATCCCATAAGTCTGGAGTATCACCTAATGAAGCACTATGGCGTGCTAGTAAGCCCAGTGTGTGTGTTGGCATGTAAGGGTGGCCGGTTCACTCTTTACAGGCTTTTAGTGATGGAAGCTGCAGCGTCTGGGAAAACACTCCTTCCTCTCATCACCAAGGCAACCGCTGCAGTGGTTTGAGGCGTCGGCCATTTTGTGGGCTCGCTCTCTGCCCGTCTGTGGAGCTTAATAAAATGGTGGCTTGTTATTGTCTGGTAGGAATTATCTTAGCTGCCTATGTCGCACTATCAGACCACATATCATCACTGCAGCACATGCCCACATATATTCTCTACATCATGCTTTAGATGTAACTCTGTGCTCTTGTGTTTGGCCAGGAAACGCTGTGAGGACACTTGAAGTGACCACCATATCAGAGGTCATTCTGGATTACTGTCTCAAAGGAATCCTCTGCAGTTACACCTGTATATAACCGTGCCTCTGTGTTGCAGTGGAGGAAGCAATGCTCCGTCACTGAGCTTCATTTCTCCTCAGCAGGCTCCACTGTGTCACCACTCATGAGTCAGTCTGTGTGTGTGTGTATCACAGGGCTGGGGCTGCTGCTCCTGGGAATGATTCTCTGGCACGGAGTGGGAGCGGAAGAAATCCTAGTTTCCAGCTATTTGTGAGACAAAAGACTGTCAGCATCTCGAGCAGACAACGACAGATCAAAGCAGCCTTGATTGGCTGATTGTCAGTAAGGCTGTGTTTGATATGAATATGGATTTTATCAGATCTGTATCTGTGGCTTTTTAGACTGGCCCGCCGAGACCCCTGCAGATCACGTCCACATTTTAGCACTATATTAAAACTCAGGGAGTCATTGGTAAATTGGCCCAATCAAAGAAAGTGCAATCAAATTTTCCTCTGAAAAAACAAAACAAATTCATCTGATACTGAAAATCATGACTGAATATTTACACCGTTAAATTAATATGTATCATATATCATGGTGCATCTGCCTAACTACGGTAAACTAAAGTTTTCTGTAAGTTATGGTTATTATGTCACTGCATTTTAGTAAAAATTGAGATGAAGTATTTGTTGCCTGAAAACAGCGTCAACAATATATGAGCTCCTATTGTATATAAATCGCTGTCCAAAGACAGACATGTCCCTTTTTGTTGATTTTTCTTTTATCCTTTGGAACACAGCAGCTGCTGTTTACACTGTGTAGACATTTCATGGTGAATTGACCAACAGAAAGGGTCCAAAACTGCTTGGAAAGACCAAGTTCCATTGACTTACATTAAAGTCAAATGAGGTTTTTGCCTTCTCTTGTAAAGTCACAATTTTGGAGATACTACACTGTTTATGTGGATGTCGATGATATATTGTTTTTGTACAGGCTTATTTACATTTACATTTAAGGCATTTAGCAGACGCTCTTATCCAGAGCGATAAGACAACCGTGCTTAGTGTTCCGTTGGATAATATTCCAGCTAGTAGCAGGAAGTTTAGAGCCTAAAACTCACCACGAGCTCAGACACTGCCCAAACCAAGGCCAGTGCTAATATCTAGAGATTAATACACATACAAGTAAACCATTACCTGGCAACCCCAGCCCAGTGCTCATTCCTATAGAGGAGAAAAGGTCATTATAAGTGCAACACAAGTACATACACACAATTTACACGTCTACTAGAGCTCACTTCCTTAAGTGCATTATGAAGAGATGGGTCTTCAGTCTGCGTTTGAAGACTGCGAGAGACTCCGCTGTTCGGACGCCCTGTTCCATCTGGGAGCCAGGACAGAGAAGAGTCTGGACGCTTGTCTTCCATGTGTCCTCAGGGATGGTGGTTCGAGTCGAGCTGTACTTGAAGCGCGACGGGCACGAGGCACAGCTCGACTCTTTACCATTGCCATAAACATTGACAAACAAAGTGGACCTACATATCATTTTTCTTTGGGAGCCTTGCTGACTTCCTCTCCTGGCTCTGGCTCTGGCTCAATTGCTTAATAAAACCTGCTTGACTTTTAGCTCTGCACGGGCCGGTCCAGGTTCTTTGTCTTTAACAGATATTGCTTCTTTTAATACCATGATTTCTAGTTTATGCAATGCAGATTGTATTTCTACAAATAAAATAATTTTCCCTATTTTAAATATATTCGAAGCTGTAACCTTTGGTCTAAGGGTAGTTGAATGTGTTGTAAGTCAGTTGCTCCAATTTGACCAAAAAATTATTATAATTACAATAAAAATATAAAAAAAAAAAACTTTATTCTAAATTCTAAAAGTACTTTAGAATTTCAGTTCTATTCTTGAAGGAATCTTGGCCTAAATATTGAACATAGAATTGATCTACTTTGGGAAGTCATGGCTTCATGTGTCAAAAAAGAATAGTGCAAACAGGATTTCAAGGTCATGTTAGGTCATGAAGTACAAGGCTGTTAAATTGGGATAAAGTATTAGTTGCCTGACAGCAGCGCAACAGAGAGTTAGTTAACTCCCAACACAAAGTGATCAACCATGCTGGGAACCAGACTGACAACCACTGATCTGTACAACACTGTTAAAGAACTCCCAGTATGAGTTATGGTAGTTTATAGATACTGTTCTGATGAAAGCCAAAGCAGGCTATCCTCTAAAACCTATATTTACATTTCTGAATTGGGCTCATTACATAAACCTTTGGTGATGAAGTTCCATTAAAGCTGTTTTCAACTGTATCAATTGCAAATGTAGGATTTTATAAAAAACACGTCACCTTAGCAACCACTATGACTTAGTAGGCTTTTTAGAACTGTATATATGTTGCTATTCATCTCCATTTTCTCTTATTTATACTTTTACGCATTTTTGTGTGAGGATTTCATGATGAACTGACCAAAATAAATTGCCCAAAGTTGCATGGAAGAAAGTCTGGTTCCATAGAATTACATTCACGTAAAACTAGGTTTTGCCTTCTCCAGTAAAGTTGCCATTTTGGAGATATTTTTTATGGAGAATGCTGATATAAATGAAAGTCAGCTGACTTATTTAGGTGTTGTATTACCTACAGACTAGGGATGCTTAGAAGTCATGTCTAATGACTCTAATAGGTGTAGCATTCCCTGGGTGGGGAATCGAACCCTAGTCTGCAGCGGTATTACCCATTAGTGTGGCTTACTGTATATAAGGCTATGTGGCACCTACATTAACTTACCATAACAACTGACACAAACCTACATTAAGTGCCAACAAGTGTCATTCACTATAAAGCTTGGCTTTGCTAATTTCATTTAAATTACAGTATCTCTATGACAAATGATGTCTTTTGACATAAGCTGATTTTGTTTTATGTATTATTTAAACTTATGACAAGTCAGTGTAGGGGTCATGTAGACTTATAAACAGAACCCTACAGTAAAGTATTCCCACATAGTGTTTATTCTATAAAGCCTTTGGCCCAGTGATAACCAACCTCGTCTACTTGTAATTTGGTGCATCAGGTTTCATTAACCTCTCCTGAACATTTCAATCCACAGTGGGCTTCATACGTTGAATGTCCTACTTCATAAATCTCAGTAGAGCCTCTTATTCTGAAGCGGATGTTTTCCCTTCTTGGTGTGGCAGAGCTGCTTAAATATGACTGACAAAGTGGGTCATCTCCTTTAGCTGCACAGCTCTGGAAGCTATGAAAAGTACTGATCTGCCATTGTGTTTCTCTGCAGGGCTAGGCATGAAAGTGGAGGTTATGAAGGCCATGCTTTTGGGTATTATATTTGATCACCTATCCTGTGTGCACCAAAATGAACTGGGACTGCAACTTCACACCAGAGTACTTCACTCTACAGCTAGAGCAATATGATCTGGTTATAACTCTATAACTATGGGTAACAGTCTAATGTCTGACTGTTTACTCCTCAACATTATGGCCAAATCTGTCCTTCATTATGTCTTATAAGAGCATATAAACATAACATGTCCAAACGAAAGAAGAAGCATGAAAGTAGTCCACCAATCAGGGTTCATTGCTCACTTTGTTTTGAGCGTAGTTCTAGCTAATGGAACCTGTTCTCCTTCAGTGTTCTGTGGCCATGATCATTTGAACAGACATCAATGTCAGACTAATGAATGAGCTTCTATTAAAGACTGGTGGACTGAGAGACATTAGAGTCTCTTCACCTACACTGAGCTGATGAAGAGTCCTGTTCCAGAAATGATAATAGGACATTAGAGCCGTAATAAACCATGCTCCTGTTACTCTCCATACTTAAGTACATCTGAAGGTACATACTTTAGTACTGTTACTCTCCATACTTAAGTACATCTGAAGGTACATACTTTAGTACTGGTACTCTCCATACTTAAGTACATCTGAAGGTACATACTTTAGTACTGGTACTCCCCATATTTAAGTACATCTGAAGGTACATACTTTAGTACTGGTACTCTCCATACTTAAGTACATCTGAAGGTACATACTTTAGTATTGGTACTCTCCATACTTAAGTACATCTGAAGGTACATACTTTGGTACTGTTACTCCAGTGGAGGCCTAAAGGGAGTAACTTCTACTGACACTGAAGGAGGATTTTACCCTGGGATCTCTGCTTTAACCCAACTACATGGTTTGTGTACCACTGCTGCACTTTGGGCATTTATTCCACTTTTGCAATTTCCATTTCTAGTCTACGTTCATTTTCTACCTGCTTTAATACAAATGAAGTCACTATACTGCTTAACTCTTGTTAAGTTTAGCTCCAGTTGTTACCAGGGCATACCATACGATCCTGGTGATTCTAATGTTGAGCAGGTATCAACCATAAAACTTTTACTACTGGACCAATGACTGATAGAAAAAGCTGGTGCCATGGAAAAAACGTCCCTCATTGTTATATGAATTGGAAATACAAATTGTTAATATCAATATCAACTGATCAAAGAGTGATGTGGTTCTATTATGCTCATGTTAAGGTTTTACTAGAATGGATTTACATGCTCCAATTTTCCCAGAACAGATTATTTTATTTATACTGTAATGTATCTACATTTACCCTCCATCTTTAAAAGCTATTGTGTCTTTAAACCCCACCTACCGATGATGTGGTGAGATTGCACATTCTGATTGGTCAACTGCTAGAGAGGCATCCTGTTACAAGTTTCGTCTCTACACTGTTGTGGATGTTCTTACGATGGCGTCGGTTTGATCTAGAGTTCAATCTTGAAAGTCAGGTAGAGCAAGCTGGCAGATCCATCTTCACAAGCTCGACCGGATTCAGACTGGTTTCAAAGTGGTCAGTTTGTACTGGTCCTGCTCTCAGTGTGGTGCCAAGCTTGCCACTAGATGGGCACTAAAGACTGTTCCGTGATGACATCACCTTGTAACAGAGAAAAGGGCTGGAATTCCAACAAGGCTTTTCATGCATCTGAGAAAAGTGGTTTCAGTGGGAGAGTTTATCCTTCTGGGATGTACTTTGGACTTTAGAACTTTGCAGAACATTTAGATCCACTAAGGAAAAGCCAAATAGCATAAGCGGTCCCCTTTAAGCCACAATTCGTAGTCCTCATTGGTTTCAATCTAGACAACAAAAAAGCCATGCGAGAAATGCTACTCAACAGCAGACGTGGTTGTGAGTTCTGACAAACTTTTATTTGAAATGTAAGTGTTCCATTAATAAACAAGAACATAAACAAATAAACAGCCATATAAATATCTGCAATTATAAAATAAAAGCGGAACGTGAAGCGCTAAGCATTTAAAAAGAAGGTTATCACGGTCGAATACAGAAAGGTATTCAAGCAGCAGACAGACATTTAGATATATATAGATAGATTCATAGTTAAACAGACAGGAATGGCATTCCGGTAGCATTAACAGTTGACTCTAATTACAAACACAGAAGACTATAGAGAGATGGGTTGGGGGTGGTAGAGCACGCTAAAAACCATAGGTATATCTTTCTTTCTTTTTTTAGCTTTTTAAAGTTGAGATGATTGAAGAAATAAAGAGAAAGAGAAGGAAAAACACAAAAATATGCACAAATTTTCACAAGCCCTAAGCTACGATTGCATGTCTTGCAGAGACTGCAGGTTGTATGTACAGTTCGGTTAGTCAGTGAGCTTGAAGCTTCCGTATCTATAGTACTACACTTGATCAGTTGTCTTTTTTTTTCCTTTACTTTTTCTTTTTCTAAAAAATACTGAAACATTCCTGTGTTAGCCCGGTCTTTGTGGCTCTAGTTTATACAGACAGGTTACATATTTTATTTACATCGTGATGAAGGGTTGGTGCATTTAGGGTTGTGCTGCAGAATATACGAGAATAGTGGCCATTGGTTTTCCAACCTGGTCTTCTTCCCATTTGATCTATGCATGCTTCGCCCACAGATGCGTTCTCTGCATCTTCACAGTGTTAGAATAGATAGTAGCCTGGTTTCGACCATGACAGCGTAGCCCAGCATTGAACTGGAACTCACATTCTGTAGCTACTTCAAACAAACACTGCAGTGATTTATAATTGGGTTGATTACTTTGATATGTCCCCAATTCAGTTTAGTTTGGTGTTCCCGACCAGCTAGGTAGGTCTCCACTTATCACATGATGCTACCAAGCTGAGAGGGTGAAGGCTAGCACGTGCTTCCACCAAGATGGTGTGTCTAAAGCTAGCAGATGCTTGTATCGTCCAGCATCACCTTGATACCCACCCAGAGAGGACATCTTGGACTCTTGGGCACGGGTAGCTGTGGAATGGAACTTGCAATCTACCAAAGATAGGGTCAGCGCTTAGCTGGTTGCACCACTCAGGAGCCCCAAACGTTGACTATGAAAGAAAGCATTTCTGGGTGGAGCATGGATATGCCAATTGGAAGGTACCTTCATTCACTTGAGAGCCACTTTTGAACAGCATGAATGTTGAATTGTTCATTCATGCTTCCTTCGATGCAACTGAGCAACCAGCTGATTAACTGATGCTTTCCTAGCTTCTTGTCAAGCCTAAACATGTCAGGAGCAGTCCCACCAACCCAGACACCATCACTTTTAAGCACTTTAACATAACTCCGGGTACACAAGTCCCTCCCCCCTTCACTCAACCAATATGGCATAACCCACACGCCAAAAGCTTGAGGAACTGCCACCTTATCCAAGTTTCAGGAAACATGGCATACTTCATCTAATGCCATTTCATCTAAGTCCACAGGATTGATTTACAGCTACAGCGGAATTCCACCATCATGGATTCAATACAGCTGCTTACATAACCTCAACCTACTGTTGCCTTAATTATTCATATGAATGGAATGAGTCTGAATCCAATTGTATTCATTTTTTACAATACAAACAACCCAACTTTTTTCAGTTGCTGGTGTTTTGCATGGAGAATGTATTGTCTTACTCTAAATGTGTTTAAAGTTTACTGCAACCTTCACTTTAATATCTTTCCCACACTGCATAGTTAATTTTTTTTAATACTCTTATTGATGTCGAATTGGATCATGCAATAAAAAAAAAAATCAATGAAATTAAAAATTAAAATAAATCAGAACTTCGGGGGGCTATGGCACATCCTTTTACAAACTTAATACCAACATATTTCAATCTTCTTACCACAAGAAGGATCTACTTTGCATTAAAATGAACACAACAAAGCCGTATCATGACAGAGGAGCAGTATATTTTCTCCAGTAATGCTATCTTACAGGACAGACCTCCCTGTCCTCAGGGATCGCTTATGGAATCTGAACAGATCTCACCCTTTTTAGTCCCTCTTGATTTCTCCATTTCACAAGTAAAGTACCAAAAAAATACCAAAAATGGGAAAAGGAACTCACCAAAAGCAGTTTGCATCAAAATAACATGAAACAAAAATGGCAGTTAACATACAAAAATCTAAATGAGTCATCAACACAACAAAAGGATATTCTGATTATTGTCCCCTTAAACTCTAAGACTTCCATTCTTCTCGTAACTAGATAACTTTACATAGCAGTCCCATAGTAGTTACTGAACACTCCTTCCTGGATCATAGACATGTAGGAATAATAAAGCCCAGAGTTTAAGGGGTTTGAACATTCTAGCGAGGGAAAAGCTAACGAGTGCAGAGGAGAAACGCTCAGATCCCCACAGCTATGCTAATTTTTCACAGCTATGCTAGCGCTTCGCTCTGCCTTACTTCTTGTCCTTCTTGGTTGCCTTCTTCTTGCTGGCCGGAGTCGGGGCGGCCTTGGGGGCCTCTGCTGGAGGCAGGGCCTGGGGTGGGGGCAGAGCCTGCTGAGGCATCTGCTGCTGGGGGTTGGCCGTTAGCGTAGCGGTGCTGCCTGGGATGTAGACGTTCTGGCGGTAGTCAGGAACGTACTGGGCATTGTAGCGAGGACCCAAAGTCGCTGTGGCTTCACTCGCTTCTGAGAGGAGATTGAAGGACATGGGGGTTGGGGGGATGGACGGATACAGTAAGAGAGGAAAGAAAGTAGAGAAAAAAGGAACAAGAAAAAGGGAGGAAGGCAGGAAGAAAGAAGAGAAGGAGAAGTTATAACATACATGTCATTGGAAAGTATGTAATCACTGAACAGGTTAAGTTTTTCAAGTTACTTCATCATGTTTATTATTTTCAGATTCATGCAACGCTTTTTTCATTCTATCAGTTTTGGTTGTATCTAGCTATAAGGACACTGAGGCAAGGACCATGGTAGTTTCCTCACATCGACTACGTAGTTCCATCACCTAGAATATGAAAAACGTCGCATCTGTTGTATTTCCACACAACCCAATCAGCTGTGACAGAACTCTCCAATCACCTCAAAGCAGCTGCAGTTCGCCTATAGATTATTTTTCACCATGTTTAGCTCTGCACAAGATTCTATACCACTATGAAGAGGTACTTTGACATCATGGTAAACTAGCAAAGCGGATAGCTTCTCCTGTTTGGGCATAATACGACTCTTGGATAATTCTGCCTTGCGAGCTATGACTTCAATTCAAAGAAATTGAAACAGATTTATAAAAAATTATATTATTAAAATAAAGATTTCTAAAGGCTGTGTGAAATACGGCCTTGAAGCTATGGTATGCTGAGGTGCAGATTTTGAGGCTCTTCTAGGATGCGGACTTGGTGAACTCTGTAGGTGAACAATATCTAGGCTGGATGAAGCTAGACTGGACCGGCTACATTCAGGGTTACTTAAAGAAATGCTGCTTACAGTTTGACTTGGTAATAAGCAATCATAAATGAAGCCAATGGAGAAAAGATATACTGACATGAGAAACTGAAATGGGGGAGGTGTTTTTTTTTATCACCCAGCGAGACTAAAAGAACGACAGCTTTGTGTAACTACGCATCATGACTTTGTACAGTCGGGTCATAGAGTTGGGAGAACTTAGCTGGGCTTGATAATATATAAGCAAGTACCCAAAAGCCGTAAAACATTATAAACTAGCATTTGATGCTGTACACATATTTGGCACTTCCTAGCATTCCTCATTTCTTTATTATTTTGGACTCAGCAGAGTTTAAACTGGTCTTATATTATCTAAATCATTGATCCTCGACTTCTGAATGGTAGTGTAGCTCAGAGTGGCTACGGCTCTGCACTGCAGCTCTTTCTGTGACCCGCTTTCTTTGCCTCGCCCTCCCCCCATGCATTGCGTATTCCGTAACATGTCCATGAGCACTTGCCGCTTGGACACGGCCACAGGTTTATCTCAGGTTTAAAGAGGAAATCCCTTCAACAAAACACGCCAATAACGTTCACAGCGCTCACAGCAGCACCAGTAGGGCTTCGTGGCTCGTGGACAAAGCCTGCCTTGGTTTAATTTTTGGCCATAGCCAATGTTAGGGTGACTTTATGCTTCGTTCATGTGGGTAGCTGGGGTTTAGCTAAATAAATGGTGAATAGAGTTAATTCATAATGGGCTTCAGTGAATAGCCTGTCTATGGAACCGATTCAGCACGGCACACAGCATCAGAAAGGGGAACAGTGGTGACAAGCCAGTGCTGCATTTGCAGGCAGTCTGCAGCTGTTAGCGGGGAAGAAAGACTCTTCTGTCCTTTACCGCTCCATTAGTCTATTAAGAGTCAATGAGCGCTGTGCTGCATTGTGCTCACTGGAAGCCTCTCCCTCTCTCTGTGTGTGTCTTTCTATTTCCTCCTCTTTCATTTTCAGTCCTCTGTTCCTTTATTCCATCTCACTAATACTCTCAGACAATCACGGCTCGAGAGTTTGACCTTGAGGTGTGATGTCATTCACTGCAGAGGGGGTTTTGGTTGTGGTGCATTGATTTCACTCAGTGGATAAATCAAGGTTAACTGAACTCACCATTCAGAAGTTTGGAATCTGCGCTTTCGCTAATATAAATGTTGCATATAAATATATAAAATTAAACCAATACCACGCTACCACCATTTGGTGAAAGCTATCCAAATGAAGATAAGCTGGTTACTGCAGAGGGGTGCAAGACTTCAGACTGTTTACTAATCGATGATGACGTCAAGAATAAAACCTGACTTTAACAATCTCTGCCAAAGCTTGATCCATATAGTCTTCCTAGTGTTCAGGGTACCTGCCTGGCTTAGTCTTTAACAGAAGTTTTGGAAAGCCAGTGGAATTTAGAGTGCTGTAACTCTGTGAAAACGAGACTACCCAACTCAAGACCATAGGGAATTACGCTTCCTCTCCAACCACACATGGTAATGACCGTTAATTGGTTAAGGGTATTGTGTAGCTGACCTACACCCCTTAGAATGGTTCTTTCTTGAGTGTTCTTCAAAGACAGGAGTAATACACAGAGCCATGAACACTCAAAGAGGTAATTTGGATGCATAATTGATCCTTTTAATGATTTAAATGTTCTTATATATGATGAAAAAGCCATCCAAATAAAACTACCTGTGTATATATATGGTCATTTTGACTTTCCTACTTCATTTGTAGGCCAGAACTTTCCTTAGTATAGCCTGGCTTTGACTCTACTACAGCCTGGCTTTGGCTCTACTATAGCCTGGCTTTGGCTCTACTGCCGCCCTTTAAAACAGCTTGATGACTTTTGCATAAATCATGTTCTCTTTAATAACGATGAATGATACAAAGTAGACATACGTATACTCTACCTAGATCACAGAGTTCAACTATGCTCTTTCTACACTGTGGGCACCCAATCGTTCTGTCCATGAGAACTGGACCCCTGGCAAGGATGCTGGAGGAGACACAGATCAAACCTGTAGGGATCTGATGGAGAGAGGAAAGAGCAGACTCACCATTAGCAGCCGCCATCAGAGCCTGGAGCTGCTCGGCTTCGGTTGGGGGGTTAGGCCAAGGTCCTGTCCCGCCTACTGCACCTGCACCAGCCTCTTCAGGTCGAGGTCCCGCTCTGTGAAACACACGGCTGCAGTTAGTGTCTCGCACTCCATCCCCAACACACATAGACACACACACACACAAATATGTGCACGCCTGTCACCAAATCTGCCAGCATAAAACACACCAGGCTCATGAGCTGAGACAGCCATTTTGTGTGAGAATCAGCAGCAGCGCACAGCAGAAGATGGAGGCTGTGGTGGAACTGAGAAGTGGTGATCGGAATATAATCAGACAGGCAAACAGGTCAGCACACACACACACACACACACACACACAGAAGCAAACATATTGATTTTCTGTTCCTGCTGATAGAGTGTATGGCCTCAGTCCTGGGTTCTGTTTAGCGCTAGGCTAGCCGCTATAGCCGGCATGCAAACAGTGTAGTAAGCTCGGCGTGCTTGCATTTGCACAACTGATGTGACTGTATGCAGTATTGGGACCGGTTAAAGTTAGAATAGTTAACTGCAACCATCAATTCTGACTAGTTGAAAGCATTCTGTTATAGCGGGTGGGCATAAATTACTGCTCAAAAGTTAGGGGTTATAATAAATGATATCCAGAAATAGCGCATACAGGGTAGAATGAAACGCTATAAATGGGACATCACAACTTTATTCACATTTATATACAGTAGTTTGGGAACAACATAGTGATATATGTGATATATAATAACCTCACCTTTTCTACTTTTATACATTTTTTTTGGCAAGATTTTCAGTTATGGGTTTTTAGGTATGAAGCACTGTGGATGCTGAATATGTTTATTCAAAATACTGTAAAGGAAATAAATGACCACTTATACAAATGACATACTTAAGCATGAAACTTGTAGGAAATTAGTTTAATCATAGAATCATTTTGTACATGTGTCTTCAAAAAAGTTTTATATAAATGAAATCAGTGGCAACAACATTTTGATATATATATATAATAACCTACTTTTGTAGGTCAGCAGTCTTTTAATATTTTAGGGTGCCTCTATCACTTTTATTAAAAAACACATTTAATAAATGAACTCAATTAAAATATCTGTATTGGATTAAACTGTAAAAATAATACTTGAAAGTCATGTGCATATTTTTGGCCGGTCCTGGTAATGTTCTGTTTTACTCATTGAGTATAAGTTCATATGTCCTGCTTGTTCATATGTAATTACTGCTTGTTTGCTGAATTGAATATATTGGGAACAAAATGAACCCCTAGTCTGTAGATACGTTATATTTAATACCATGTTTAAGTGTGTTCTCTGTAGAGGCTGTAACTTATTTTCACTTATAGAAACCAACAAACCATATCAATTGACTAGGGGCGTTCAAACATTGGCATGCCACTGTATATACAGTCCTGCAACAGCGTCTCAGGAATGTGCTTTTCATGTCCAAACTTCAGTTTGGTAAAGATCACAGTCATTTAAGCCATTGGTGTTAACCGTTAAGCCGTGGATTCTCGTCCTGGTGTAAAGCCATGTCCAGGCCATGAGACGTTATTTGAAAGAGCTGATAAGTTACTGCTGGCTAAGTAACACAGTTGGTCTCTTTGAGTTAAGCTGCTTACGTTCATTTTTTGAAGAGATGTTGAGATTGGTTGTCTATTAGCTAAATGCTAATACACATTAGCGGCCTCGGTTTGTACGCTAGCTATGTGTGTTTCCTGATTCATGTTTCATATAGCAACATCACACTGGTTGAACTGTAGAGCTACTTTTTTTTGGTTGAAGAAATTACAAAATCTGCTAATCTGTGCTATTACAGTTATATATGAACCTCTTTGTGTGCTGGTATGAATAACATCTTGGCTGTGAATAATGCTTAGTGTCAACTGATGCCTGCAAGTCCCAGCCATGATGCTATTTACGATAACACACTTCCTCTCCTGTTCTACTGCTTGTCCATCGTTTTGGACAAAAAACTATCATTGCATTGGTGCCTACTCTTTTCCGTCCTTGTGACACATTTGACGACCTTAACTGAGTGAAAACTGACCTTTCTGGTTTGTTTATATACAGTGTACTGCCCACAGTGTGTATCACTGCTGTCTTTACTCACACAAACAAATCAACACAGAAAATTCAAATCAAGAACAGGACAACAGAAACATTCTCTACTCTATGACGACAGACTACCACACTCAGTCCTACAAGAAGCCGATGCAAACCCATTTCAAAGAGACAAATAAATGGCACTTTACTAGGCAAGGCTACACACAGCGCCACAGTAGCCTACAGAGCAAGATGCAACACACAGTCTTCAGCAATATACACAGGTCCAAAAGCCTTAGGCCGGAGATAAAGATGCGGTTCACGCCTTCTCTTGACATCGAGCTACATTAAGAGGACGATTGGACAGTGTGTAGTGGAGCTGGAAGACACATTGAGTAGCTCTAGAGGACCTTGACAGAAAGAAAATGCCCACTACGTGGCTCCCCACATGAAGCCAAGCTGCCAAACACACTACTCTCCTCCTCTTACTCCACTCTACCTGGACTTCTCGTAGGGAGTCCATCTCTGCTGCAGGGTGTGGAACCTGTGCTGGCTGGAACACAGGGATAGGAGCATGGGGCTGTCACTCACTCACCCAATTGATGTCTAATTGACGTCTGTGTCCTCCACAGGATATTGGTTTCCCCAAAATTTCATACATGCAATTTTCCATATACTCCTAGCTTAGCACTACCATGCTAACACACACTAGAAATCAATGGTCACCCAAAGGTATTCCTGCAACTCATTATTATTCATAAGAAATCATGATGGCCCCCAAAACACATTGACAAGTGCCGTCTTAAAGGAGGATTTGGGTGACTATTGACTTCCAGTGTTTGTTAGCAACATTAGGCATGTCAACTAAACCCTACCGTTAAACTAAAGATGGCATGGTGGCCGATCAACATTATCTAGATCAGGTGGAAAACATTTGAACTAGGATCACTGACCACAGCAACGAGCAGCAAATCATTTGCTTGCTATTGTGATGTATTTCATTATATATTATAAGACATATCTACTACCACTGCCCACCCGCCAAAAAAAAAACAACCAAATTTCAACCCCCTCCAATAGTAGTGTCCAGTGGAACACAAAGCATAGTGGGTCTGTGTTTTCTGATCACCCCTCACACATTTAGGTTATGTAAAAGCATTAACTGATAATGCAGAAACCCAATCCCAGTGATAATCTCTAAAAGGTTAGCGTGTAAGCTAATGTAAGACAAATCACTTACCCGCTTGGTCCGGGTCTCTGGTTCGGGGGTAAACGCCAGTCATTGTTAGGTGGCTTTTGCTGTGGGAAGAAGAGAAAGACAACGGTCAGATGAGTAATCAGATGAGGCTCATAAACTGTCCCAGAGTGAGGACTCCTCAGTGGCCAGATGGTCTTGACCAGGAAGTGGTGTTAATGAGGTCGTTATGGAGCAAATTGCTGATCTAAAGCTTGTTTCCATAGGAGGTAGAGGAAAAAAAAAAGAAAGTGATGGATTGAGAAGGCTTTTGAGGAATACAGCGAGGTACAGAGAGTGGTATAGCAGCAGACCTGTGGGAGGCAGGGGAATTGAGTGTGTGAATAATTGAAAGAACCATTATGTCGTTGCTACACATGGATGCATCTACACGACAGGAATGCACACTAGTTCACTCGGAAACAGCATAAGAGTTACTCAGTCCCAGACATAATGATATGGAAGTAGCTCCAGGCCAAGCTGCATCCTGGAATTTCCGTTGAAAGTGCATGTTGCACATTAGACACAGAGGTGCCAAAAGGGTTCAGGCCACTATAAGATTTCGAAACCTGTCAGGGAGTGGCTTTTTAGGGAACTACTGTTGGAAATGAGGTGTGTGAATGCCAAGAACTACTGAAGAACCACCACGTGATGTTCTAGGAAGAAGCCATAAGTTGATAGAACTTGTATATTAGGTTATGGTTCTTCAAACCTAGTACCCCTGTTTCATAATATGTCATAACCATGCCTTGAAAGATGTGCTATGATGTGATTATGCTCAGTAACATAACAGTATTGTGTAGGCATTACAGGTCATTGTCATAACGTGTTGTAATATTCGATACCGAAACCCTCATCATGGGGAAGCCTTTGGGGAACCGTTCTAAGGGAGTATAAATAAAATAAGTTAATGTACTTGGTTCAAACATGTAAATTATGTTTTTTAATTTGATAATGTATTAATTTGATTCATATATAAATGCCTCATACCTTGAATGTGTCATAAATTCAATGCACTATATATTTTTTTCCAATTTTCCTGGTGCGGTCGTCAACACACTGAGGGTTTCTGATCCAGCGTTGTGAATTCTTAATCCTTTCTAATATTCATCATCTCATAAGTCCTGGCACACATCTGCTGCTTCCCCTGCGACATGCCACACTTTCCTGGACTGAGCCTCGGTCAAAGAGGAGCACGTGTGGCTCTAATGTCCTACTGTACTGATCCTCTAAACCCTAGACGGGATTACAGTTGCCGGACCAACCCTCCAACTGCTGGCAGCTCCCCTACCCACATGTGCAGTTCAGTCGGCCCAGACTGAACTCGACCTACTGCCCAAGTCTGCCAGCACGGCCTCTGAAAGCCAGCGACAGCCATGCTTCCAAGCATGAAAATCAGTGGTGCTCACTCGCAGTACATAGACGATGCTTGCTTGGTCATCAGATCTGGATCTAGGTGAATGAATAAATAGAATGCACACAGTCTCAGAGCTCCCAGTATGAACCACAGATTGGTTGAGTTGGTGTGAAGTGATATTACAGATCTTTACCAACAAGCCCCTCCCCTATTTGGTATCATGACAAATCAGCAACTGCTTTAGCACAGGTGAGATTCTTCACAAACAAAACATCCACACCTCCCGAAACTCAATGTTCTCAAACACATTAGCGGTCTCGTGAAGCGACGTACTTTCTAATGGAATCATTTACACTTCCTGCCACACCTTCTGTTCCCGTTCTACTGCATTAGTCTTGCACTTTCATCAGTTCAGTCCTCAGGAGCTTAGGCATTTTGGTTAAAGGGCTCTTTAGTAAAGACAATGGTTCTATATAGGACCATAAACACCAAAACACCATTAGCATCGCTAGCATGCTTGTGTATGAAACAGTTTTCAGATTCATGGAGAAAGTATTGTATATAGGACCCTTGTGAAAATGGTTCTATGCAGCACAAAAAAAGGTTCTTCTATTGTTGTAGCAATAGCAGAACCGTTTTTGGTGCTATACAGAAGCATATACAGCACAATTCTCCGTTAATCTAAAGAACCAGTTCAATAGGAGAACTCCTTTGGTGCTAAATTAAACCATATACACATTTACCACCCATCTGTAGAACCATTTCACCATACCTTAAACAATAGAACTCTTTCTGGTGCTGTATAAAACCATATACAATACATTCAGCTTCCATCTGTGGTGGGTGTAGCTCAGCTCAGTGGTGCTCAGATAACACCACTGACCACCAGGGAGTCACCACACCATCTGGGAGATCCCGGTCTGGGTTTCTATGCTGTGCTACACCAATAAGAGTCCTTGGACAAGACTCCTAACACTACATTAGCCTACTGTAATACGACTAACCTTGTAAGTCGCTCTGGATAAGAGCGTAAGGTAAATGTAGATCTAAAGAACCATTTCACCATATCATAAACAACAGGACCATTTTTGGTACTTTTTGAAACCATATACAGCACATTAACCACCAATACAAGGAACCATTTCAGCGTACCATAAACAATAAAAACCTTTCTGGTGCTAAATGATTTGAAAAACATTTCTTTCTTTTTTTTCGATGAACTTTATGATTCTTTAGCAATGACAATGGTTCTATATACTCCTAAAAATGGTTCTATGCAGCGCAAAAAATGTTCTTCTATTGTTGTAACAACAGCAAAACCCTTTTTGGTGCTATATGGAATCATATTCATCATCAGTTTATATACATATATATATATATATATATATATATATATATATATATATATATATATATATATATATATTATTATTATTATTTTTTTTTTTTATATAACTTTTAAGATGTATATATATATTTTATATAACTTTTAAGATGTTGCTGTCTGTGTGATCTAGGTTATGCTGTAATAGCCAGGCCTGCCGAGGTCAACTGCTGCACTCTGTTAACATCATATAGTGTGTTCAGGTTTGTCAGAGCTAACATTGTCTGTTCTTGTCTGAGCTGAACTGCTGCCCTCCTCTGTGGCCTGGATGATGTTGCTTACATCTGCTCCTCAGCCTAAGGAGCCTTTTCCTTGCCACTGGCTGTCCGCACTGTGGAAGCTTGGCTTGTGCCTGCTTCTTGTGGAACCACCAACATCATTCGACTAATCAGACATTATACACTCTGCCTAGTGATGTCTTGGTGTACGAGCGAAGATGGGTTCCCCCTTTTGAGTCTTGGTTCCTCTTGAGGTTTCTTCCTTCCTCACTAAGGGAGTTTTTCCTTGCCACTGTCGCCCTTGGCTTGCTCATTGGGGGCTCAAACACCAGATTCTTTGTAAAGATTCTTTGTAAAGCTGCTTTGTGACAACATTTGTTGTAATAAATGTTGATAAATGTTGATAACATCTATGTTTGATTATATTAATATGGTATCATGACACTCTTTGGAGTGAAGTATGGTTGAACCCAAGTGTGTGAATTTCATTTTGCTGCATATTAGCCTACACAACTACTAGCAAAACTTTCCAAACATTTTCATGCACGCTTAAGTCAACTTAAGTCATAACAAACGCGACCATATAGAACCTTCTTCTATGGAACCCTCACCTTCATGAACGAGCTACTGAACAGTCTTCTGGACAGGCTTGTGCTCAAAGCACCGTTGGGTGTCTTAACAAACACAAAGTCACTCCTGCTGGAGATGGTGGAGTAGCATGGTGCATAGGTGTGCTTATGTGCGTCCTGATGGCCCCCCACCACCTCCAGGTATCTAATAGGACCATCTGTGTTCAGTTGCAGGTGTAAATCCTTGTGTTGGCGCTGATGGAGTGCATGCTTAAAACCCAATCTGTGCATTAAGCAGGCCAAGTGACCGCGGTGCCCAAGCCAACGCACCGCTACCACTGAGATAGTCAGGAGAGAGACGGCTATGATGCAGGATAAAGAGACGATGAGGTAAAGCGATAAATCTGATGAAGCATTAGTCCGTCTGGAAGGTGAGCTCCTGCGCTCAGAGGAAGCATCTGCTGCTTTCTCAGCCAGGGTGACATTAACAGCCACAGTGGTGGAGAGAGCAGGCTTGCCATTGTCCTGCACCAGCACCATGAGGCTTAGCACCCCTTTACGTTCATCTGGTGCTAGCTTTCTGGCTGTCCGCAGCTCACCGGTGTGGGCTCCAATATGGAACAGTTCTGCATCCGGCCCGGCCAGACTGTAAAACAGCCAGGCGTTGTGACCACTGTCTTCATCAATGCACGTTATTCGATTGACCACATACCCGGGGCCTGCATTGCTGGGCACCAGAAACTGAAATGTGCCATCGGGGGGAAGTACAGGGTATAGGAGTTTGGGAGGGTGATCATTTTGATCTATGATAAACACGTGCACTGTTGCATTGGAGCTACGAGCCGGTGACCCTTGGTCACGGACCTGCACCACAATCTGGAATGCATTCATCTGCTCGTAATCTAAAGCCCGCATGGTATAAATGTTGCCTTTTTCCGGGTTTATGTAGACGAATGAGAACACAGGGTAGCCACGGACATCGCTGTCCACTATGGAGAAAGACAAAGCGGAGTTCTCGCCCACATCTGGGTCGAACGCAGACACGGACAGAAGAGGAGCATTTGGAGCATTGTTCTCAGCTATATCCACTGAGTAGGAGGGCTGTGAAAAGACTGGCGCGTTGTCATTAACATCTGAAAGGCGAACCACAAAGGATGCCTGCGAGGAGCGCGGCGGGGAGCCGGAGTCTGTGGCTGTCACAGTGATGGCGTATTCAGCCACAGTCTCCCTGTCCAGTGGGCCATCGGTCATTAGGGTATAGTGGCCCTCATAGGACAGACTGATCTTAAAAGGCAGCTCAGATGGGATGCCCACATTCACTTCCCCATTTTTCCCCACATCCTCATCTCTGATGCTGAGGATGGCGATCACTGTGCCTGGGTTCACGTCTTCACTCAGATCCTGCGACAGGGAGTTAATGCTGATTACCGGAGTATTGTCATTAATGTCCATTATTTCTATCTTGACGTTGCAGGAACCCTCCATTGCAGGGCTTCCTCTATCCCTGGCCTGGACTGTGATATCATACACGTGTGCTTGCTCATGATCTACTACGCCTATGACAGTGATCTCCCCTGTGGTGGGATCCACCCTGAAAAGCTCTAGAACTTTGCTAGCAGTGAATTTATCAAAAGAGAAAACCATTTCTCCATTCAGACCGTCATCTGCATCAGAAGCATTGAGTGCCGTCACTAGGGTTCCAACTGGTGAGTTTTCCAGAAGAGTCACCCTTTCCACTGGCTTATTAAACTGGGGCGCGTTATCATTGACGTCAAGAACGTTCATGAAAACAATAGTAGTCCCAGACCTTTCCGGTTTCCCACCATCCACTGCGGTCAGAATCAACCGGAAGGCACTGTGCTTTTCCCGGTCCAAAGGCTTGTTTAAGACCAAAACTGGAAGTTTAGTCCCATCACTTTTGGTGTCCACCTTTAAAACAAAGCAGTCATTAGAACTGAGTAAGTAAGACCGAAGCGAATTGACCCCCACATCCGGGTCATAGGCGCTATCTAAACGGAACGTCGTCCCTGGGGCAGCAGCCTCGGAAACTTCCAGAGAAGTAGCGTTAGCTTGGAACACGGGCGCGTTGTCGTTCACGTCCACAACTTCCACCGTGACGCGGTGCATTTCTAGAGGACTCCGGAGTAAAATCTGACTCCGGATGTGACATGACAAGCTCGATCCACACATGCTTTCCCTGTCGATCGCCTGCGTGATGACCAGAGCTCCACTGGCGGAGTCCACGTCAAAATATTTAGCATCAGATTCCGACACAAAGCGCAGCTGCCTGTGAACTATGCTCTGAAGGTCCAAACCCAGATCCTTAGACACGTGGCCAACGATAGTTCCTAGTTTGGATTCTTCAGCTACAGAATACAGAAGTTCTGAGGCTTGGCTTTCAAAACACAAGCACTGAAGAGCAATCCAAATCAAAGCCGGAGCGAATGTCCACCCGCGCGTCACTCGCGAGTCCATCGCCAATGAGATGGTTCACCGCAAACAATCCACAACGAACTTAGATGGCATAATCCTAGTTATGGCGCGCGTTTGCGCTTCTATATGACTTCCTATGATAAAGAGCAAGACGTTGAATTGCTGAAGGGCTACACTCACTGCGAGTCTTTCTTTGTCCGAGTGCTACTCACTTTGCTGAGGGCCGCTAGCAGGTGGGGGTTGGCGCACAACAAAGGCGGCGCATTTCAATTGGCCGAAAGTTACTTTCTCCCGCACGGTCCCCTATTCAGGGGCAAAAGGGGAACTTTTTATGGGCGCACAAGAGAAACAGCTGTCAGCTCAATACACCCCCTCCCCGTCCGCGTCACACACAAGCACGAGCGCATACCCACACACGGACACAAAAGGCACGCGCGCATGCGCCTCGGAGGCGTAAAAGTAAGAAGAAAAGTAAAAAAGGCAACGAAGCAAATAACATGTATTCCCTAAACCTCACCTGCTGACTCTCGAACTTCCACGTGCTGTCAGGTAGCGACGCATCCAGCACGTTGAGCGTGTCTGTGAAGTCTGTGGTGCTGCTGGGCTTAACGAGGGTGAAATCACTGAACTCTGACATTGGAGAGAGATAGGAGCCGAACGACTGACTCTGAGACATCATGTCTCCTCCCAGCACCTCCACATACTTAATGGGTCCGTCAGTGTTGAGCTGGATCTGCAGGTTCCTGTTGGGGTTCTTATATCCAGAATCGCTCCGTCTGATACAGCAGCTCGAGCTGCCTCTACTGCCCCGAGCACATTTCACCAGCAAGATGAAGAACGTCATCAGACATAGTAAGGAGACCGAGGCGAGAGAGATGATCAGATAGAGAGTCATTGTCCCGCTTTTCTTACTGATCTCTGAGCTTTTCTTCCGGTAGTCTGAGATGGGCTCATGGAAGCCGTCCTCTATCAGCACGTCCACGGTGACCGTGCTGGACTGCACCGGTTCTCCGTTGTCCTTGATCTCTATCAGCAGTCTCTGAGAGGAGTCATCCTGCTCTGAGACTGAGCGCTTAGTCCTCACCTCTCCTGTATGGAGATTGACGCTGAACAGAGACGCGTCTGTGGCCTCCGCTAGCCGGTAGGAAATCCAGGCGTTATGGCCCGAGTCAGCGTCCACTGCGGTGACCTTAGTAACGAAGTGTCCTGCCTTAGCGGAGCGGGGCATCCTCTGATGGGAGACGGAGCCCATGACCGGAGAGGGGTAAATGACAGCGGGGGCGTTGTCGTTCTGGTCCAGGATGAACACATGAACTGTGGCGTTGCTGCTCAGAGACGGAGAGCCGTGATCTCTGGCCTGAACTTGGATCTGGAACACCTTCATTCTCTCATAGTCAAAGGAGTGCATGCTGAAGATGCTGCCGTTCTCTGAGTTGATGTAGATGTAGGATGACACTGGAATGTCCTGAACTTTGGAGTCAATTATAGAATATGATATTTTGGCATTGTCTCCTGTATCAAGGTCTGAGGCGGATACCGAGCAGATTATAGAGCCTGGGTTGTTGTTCTCCTTCACATACACTTTGTAGGACCTATCAGTGAAGTGGGGTGCATTGTCGTTGACATCCAGTATTTGAACAGGAATTGTCTTCTTGGTGCTAAGGGAAGGTGAACCTGAATCAAACGCTGTGATCTCTACTCTATACTCGGGGAACATCTCCCTGTCTAAAACTCCGCTGGTCACTAAAGAATAATCATTGGAGAAGGTCGGTTTTAGCATGAAAGGGACATTGGGTTGGGTTTGAAGAGTGACTTTGCCATTAACACCAGAGTCGATATCCCGCGCGCTTATTAACGCCACCACGGTGCCACTGGGAGCGTCCTCCCGCACTGGGCTGGGTTTAGACGTCAGCAAAATTTGGGGGGAGTTATCATTCACGTCTAAAACGTCTATCTGAACGGTGCAATGACCTTCCATTTCAGGGATGCCCTTATCTTTAGCACTGACCTCTATACTGTAACTAGGATGGGTCTCAAAGTCCAGCTCTCCGTTCAAAATCAAATGGCCAGTTTTGGGATCGATGTAAAATAGCGAACGCACTGCCTCGGTCGTGTGCTCCTCAAATGAATACTGTATCTCACCGTTAGGGCCCTCGTCCAAATCCGTTGCAGCGACTTTTACAACCGTGGTTCCCTTTATAGAGCTTTCTGGAACGCTGACCTTATATACAGCTGTTTCAAATACTGGGTTATTGTCGTTAATGTCAAGTACTGTAATGTTAACCTGAGTTGTGCCTGATCTAACTGGGTTTCCACCATCCAATGCTGTCAGCAGTAGATGGTGAACAGCTTTCTTCTCGCGGTCGAGGGCTTTCTCCAAGACCAGCTCCGGTATTTTCCGACCATCACCGAGATCCTTCACTTTCAGACTGAAGCATTCGTCTTTACTCAGCGTGTACGACCTTAAAGAATTGCTTCCCACATCTGGATCGTGCGCGCTCTCCAATGGAAAACGCATTCCAGGGACTGTAGACTCCGCTATTTTCAGGGAGCGGTCACTGGACTGAAAATGAGGATAATTATCATTTATATCCTGTATTTCAATGTCTATTCTATGCAGTTGGAGAGGATCCTCGATTATGACTTGAACTGGTAGCAAACAGTTCGCGTTCTGCCCACAAAGGCTCTCCCTGTCGATCCTCTCGTTGACAAGCATCTCTCCTTTGCCCAAATCCACGCTGAAATACTGCTTACCTGCCTCGGAGGCGATTCGCAGTTTGCGGTCATAAAGCTCGGATATTTTCAAACCCAAATCTTTCGCGATATTCCCAACAACCGAACCCACGTTCAATTCCTCCGGAACCGAATAGCGGGTCTGCCCTTCCGCGCTACCCCACAAAAGAAGAGAGAGAGACCACCAGAATAAACGGGGTCTCCAGCTTCCAGACTGCGTCCTCTTTGTCATTGTGATAGTAAATCCACACGAATCAGCAAACAGATACACCATATAAAATCCTAGTAAACAGCAGCGATTTGGCTCCATTTTGGCGGACACCCTGATTATAATCCATGTTTATGGCCGAGAGAAGCGCATCGCCGTCTCTTCTGGCTTTGTGCATTGTAGGATGCCCTGTGCTGAGGGAGGGACTGGATCTCTTTGTACAGTGCTGCATATTATTGGAGCTCAGCTAGAAGCTACAATATCCAATAGGAACAAGGCTGCTACTTAAAGACACAGGCTCCTGAAAGACTAATACCCTTCAAGCTCACACGGGGAAAGCATGTTCTTATTATTTTAATGCTCTGATGACTAATAATAGATTATATGTTTACAACAGATAGATTAATCGTTTTATTAAATTATATACATATAATTATTAATATTGCAATGAATTACAAAAGGAGATTTCTATTTTTTACGTTACCAGAGTATAGTAAATATTTTTTTCTGGCAAGGTAAATCATTATTGTCCTCTATTGAGTGTATTACTATGATAAAATTGGACTCACGTTTATGCAGAGCATTTTTATCTGCGAACCTCCGACAGATGCCAAAACAATGAGTTGAAACTGAACTTAATTTGAAGGACCAAACCTATCAGTACGACATTTACACGTGTAAGCAACAACAACACAAAATAAAATAAAAAACTGCTGCTACTACCACTGCTGCTGCTACTACTACTAATAATAATTATAATATAATAATAATGTAATTAATTCTAATAATCATGATTAGAAGAAGAAGAAGAAGAAGAAGACTAAGGATGACTATAATAAGAAGCGATAAAATAGAACCGAAATGAGGATAAAAGTTGTCCAACAAGACTGAGCATGGTAGTATGAAGAAAACAAGAATCGTTTTGTTTACCCTTAAATGGTGTTATTACTTTATGTATTTCAAAATATTATTGACGCTAAAGGTGTGATGATCATCACGAGGAACGCGCAGATTGCGATAGACAGCAACGACCAAGATAGCAGAAGAATTGAATTGAAATCAAATTGCTTCATTGTGAATGTGCGCAGGGAACGGTCGCTGTCCAGCGTACTGGTGCTGAAACCATCGATCCAGTGCAGTACCACGGCACTGGACAGCTCCAGCTAACCACTGTAGTACACCAGCAACTCGGCAGAGGGCAAATCTGACCATCCAGAGCTAAACCACCACTGCCAAACAAAACGCCCACGTAGCAATAGTAGTACTGTATAAGTGCATTTCTGTTTCATAACATGGAACCTCTCACCTGCTGACTCTCGAACTTCCACGTGCTGTCAGGAAGTGACGCATCCAGCACGTTGAGCGTGTCTGTGAAGTCTGTGGTGCTGCTGGGCTTAACGAGGGTGAAATCACTGAACTCTGACATTGGAGAGAGATAGGAGCCGAACGACTGACTCTGAGACATCATGTCTCCTCCCAGCACCTCCACATACTTAATGGGTCCGTCAGTGTTGAGCTGGATCTGCAGGTTCCTGTTGGGGTTCTTATATCCAGAATCGCTCCGTCTGATACAGCAGCTCGAGCTGCCTCTACTGCCCCGAGCACATTTCACCAGCAAGATGAAGAACGTCATCACACATAATAAGGAGACCGAGGCGAGAGAGATGATCAGATAGAGAGTCATTGTCCCGCTTTTCTTACTGATCTCTGAGCTTTTCTTCCGGTAGTCTGAGACGGGCTCATGGAAGCCGTCCTCTATCAGCACGTCCACGGTGACCGTGCTGGACTGCACCGGTTCTCCGTTGTCCTTGATCTCTATCAGCAGTCTCTGAGAGGAGTCATCCTGCTCTGAGACTGAGCGCTTAGTCCTCACCTCCCCTGTATGGAGATTGACGCTGAACAGAGACGCGTCCGTGGCCTCCGCTAGCCGGTAGGAAATCCAGGCGTTATGGCCCGAGTCAGCGTCCACTGCGGTGACCTTAGTAACGAGGTGCCCTGCTTTAGCGGAGCGGGGCATCCTCTGATGGGAGACGGAGCCCATGACCGGAGAGGGGTAAATGACAGCGGGGGCATTGTCGTTCTGGTCCAGGATGAACACATGGACTGTGACGTTACTGCTCAGAGACGGAGAGCCGTGATCTTTCGCCTGTACAATGACGTTCAACAGCTTAATTTTCTCATAATCAAACGAGCTCATACTGTAAATGGTGCCATTCTCAGAGTTGATGTAAAAGTACGAGGAGGTTGGAACTTGATTCAAACGCGAATCCACGATTTGATACGTGAGCACTGCGTTTTTGTCGCTATCAGCGTCAAACGCTTTCACTGAAAACAGCGACCCCCCAGCTGGATTATTCTCCTTTACATAGACACTGAAAGAGGGCTGCGAGAAAACCGGTGGGTTGTCATTTACATCCAGAATTTTAACACTGACAAATTTGGTGGTTTTCAAAGATGGCGCCCCTGAGTCATAGGCAACTATCTCTACGTTATATTCTGGTGTGGTTTCGCGGTCTAAGCCTGAGTCAGTCACCAGCGAGTAATGGTTATCAAAGGACGGTTTGAGTTTAAATGGGAAATCCGGAGAGATACTGAGCTGGACTTTCCCATTATCACCGGAATCGAGATCTTTGACATTAATTAGGGCTACCACAGTCCCCACTGTAGCGTTTTCTGGCACAGGACTGGGCAACGACGTGAGAATAATCTCTGGAGGATTGTCATTCTCATCTACAATGTCTATTTGAACCGACGAATGACCCTCCAGTTCCGGATTCCCTTTATCCTTTGCACAGATATCGAATGTATATGACTTGGTGATCTCATAATCTAAATTTCCAACCACTGTTATATCTCCCGTGTCTGCGTTTACACTGAAAGCTCGTTTAACGAGGTCGGTGGTATGTGCACCAAAGAGATACTGTACCTCACCGTTTAAGTCTTCGTCTAAATCGGTGGCTTTTATAGACAGAACGCTGGAACCAACTCCAGCACCTTCAGGCACGTGTGCCTTATAGGCAGCGAAATCAAATTTGGGTTCATTGTCGTTAATATCCTGGACAACTATCTGCAATAAAGCGGTGCCGGATCTCACCGGGTTTCCACCATCTAACGCCGTGAGTATAAGCTTGTGGACGGACTGCTTTTCTCTATCTAGGGGCTTCTCGACAATCAGCTCTGGAACTTTCCTTCCATCTTTTAAAGTTTTCACGTTTAGACGGAAATTCTCGTTTCTGCTCAGCGAATACGAGTTTAAGCTATTACCTCCCACATCTAGATCTTCAGCACTTTCCAGAGGAAATCGAGCTCCAGGAGCAATTGACTCATATATTTTAAGAGTGCCGTCTTTTGTGTGGAAATTGGGCGAGTTGTCGTTTATATCCTGTACCTCTATCTCAACACGGTGCAGCTGTAAGGGATTCTCAATGACGACTTGCAACGGTAAGACACAAGAGGCGCTCTGAGCGCAAACGCTCTCCCTATCAATTCTGTCATTGACGACCAGTTCTCCCTTTTCTGAATCCACACGGAAAAACTCTCTACTCGACTCAGAGGCTAACCGCAACTTACGGGAGGCGATATCTGAGACTTCTAAACCGAGGTCCTTAGCGAGGTTTCCAACGACAAAGCCTTCCTTTAGCTCCTCCGGTATGGTGTAGCGAATCTGGGCTCCGGTTATATTCCACATTAGAGAGAAACCCAGCAGCCATAGCGCTGCCCGTTTCCACCCTTCCTTTGTTTTGTGTTTCATCTCCCCAGTATTCCTGCTCTTTCCATTAGGAAGTGTTTCTCCTGCGTCCCCACGCGATGATATTCCTTATTTAAAGATTATAAATCCACGAATTCCGACCCGTTCGGTGCTGTTAACGGCGTTATGAGCAGTACAAAGGGAGCATCCTTCTTTCTCTACATCCCTCATCATTGTACTGCTGCTCTAGCAGGGGGGAGGGAGTAGATCCCTTTGTACAGGCTTGCACACCATTGGCCAGTAGCTCAGGAAGTCCTGCTCCAATGGGATAGAGGTTGTCTCTTAAAGGCGTACTACACTCTAGTTCATATGTGGCTCTCACTTTTTCTTCTGAGAACAGCAGTAAGATTAGATTCATTTAAATCGTTCTAACGATGAAGAAAAATCTATCAGTGTGATTAATTATGATTATTATTATTGTTGTTGTTGTTGCTATTATTATTATTATTATTATTATTATTATTATTATTATTATTGTTGTTTTTTGTTGTTATTGTAGCAAAAAACAACAATAATAATAATCATAATTTTTAAATAACGGTTTAAATAAATCTAATCCTCCTGCTGTACACAGAAGAAAAAGTAGGAGCCACATAACAATAACAATAACAATAATAATATTGTTGTTGTGTTAATATTATTATTATTATTATTATTATTATTATTATTATTAGTAGTAGTAGTAGTAGTAGTAGTAGTACGAAATTGAGAAGGAAATTAAGAATTGAAGCAAGAGAACTTTGTCAACAATCTTTCTTAAAGATAAAGTAGTAGATGTTGCTTTAAAGGTGCTCACCAGATCAAAGTGTGTGCAAATTAGAAAATAGATATATAAAAAATAATAAAAAATAAAACTTTTCATGGAAAATAGAAAATACACATCCAGCAGAAAATGGCGTGCTACTGCTCATAGCCACAGATAAGTCGTTGGTCACGGAACTGACAACCATTTTCAGCACCGCCACACTGGACAGCTACAAGCAAACTGGAGTACATGGACAAACTGGAGCATTGCAATCTCTCTCTCTCTCTCTCTCTCTCTCTCTCTCTCTGTCTCTCTCTCTCTCTCATAATACCATTATGTACCAAACACTACCAAACACCAAGGCGTTCTGACACACAGACACACACACGCATTCGTACGACGTGTCCTCTCATGCTCACCACTACCGTATTAACCAGCGCTAACTCAATAAAAATACCGATGCAGGCTGATTAGTGTACCAAGTTCGATACCCAGTCATACTGTTAAACTGTATTTCGTGAGAACGTTTTACATTCTCACCTGCTGGCTCTCGAACTTCCACGTGCTGTCAGGTAGAGACGCATCCAGCACGTTGAGCGTGTCTGTGAAGTCTGTGGTGCTGCTGGGCTTAACGAGGGTGAAATCACTGAACTCTGACATTGGAGAGAGATAGGAGCCGAACGACTGACTCTGAGACATCATGTCTCCTCCCAGCACCTCCACATACTTAATGGGTCCGTCAGTGTTGAGCTGGATCTGCAGGTTCCTGTTGGGGTTCTTATATCCAGAATCGCTCCGTCTGATACAGCAGCTCGAGCTGCCTCTACTGCCCCGAGCACATTTCACCAGCAAGATGAAGAACGTCATCAGACATAATAAGGAGACCGAGGCGAGAGAGATGATCAGATAGAGAGTCACTGTCCCGCTTTTCTTACTGATCTCTGAGCTTTTCTTCCGGTAGTCTGAGATGGGCTCATGGAAGCCGTCCTCTATCAGCACGTCAACGGTGACCGTGCTGGACTGCACCGGTTCTCCGTTGTCCTTGATCTCTATCAGCAGTCTCTGAGAGGAGTCGTCCTGCTCTGAGACTGAGCGCTTAGTCCTCACCTCTCCTGTATGGAGATTGACGCTGAACAGAGACGCGTCCGTGGCCTCCGCTAGCCGGTAGGAAATCCAGGCGTTATGGCCCGAGTCAGCGTCCACTGCGGTGACCTTAGTAACGAGGTGCCCTGCCTTAGCGGAGCGGGGCATCCTCTGATGGGAGACGGAGCCCATGACCGGAGAGGGGTAAATGACAGCGGGGGCGTTGTCGTTCTGGTCCAGGATGAACACATGGACTGTGGCGTTGCTGCTAAGAGACGGAGAGCCGTGATCTCTGGCCTGCACAATGACGTTCAACAGCTTAATTTTCTCATAATCAAACGAGCTCATACTGTAGATGGTGCCATTCTCAGCGTTGATGTAAAAGTAGGAGGATGCTGGTATCTGGTTTACCTTAGAGTCCACGAGCGAGTAGGTTAGCATAGCATTCTTGTCGACGTCGCTATCTAAAGCCGCTACGGAAAATAGCGACGCGCCGGCTACGTTATTCTCCTGTATATACACGTTGTATGAAGGCTGCGAGAAAACAGGAGCGTTGTCATTAACATCAAGCACTTTAACATGTACAGTCTTTACGGTTCTCAGGGGCGGCGAGCCAGAATCTGTGGCAACAATCTCAATATTATACTCCGGGTTAGTTTCGCGGTCTAAGACTGAATCCGTCACCAAAGAATAGTGGTTATCGAAAGAGGGTTTCAGTTTGAATGGGGATCTCGTGGAGATTTTTAGATCCACTTTGCCGTTTTCTGAGGAGTCTAAATCCACGACGTTGATCAAAGCCACAACGGTGCCGATTGATGCATTTTCCGGCACCGGGTTGGGTAAAGACGTGAGTATAATCTCAGGAGGGTTGTCATTTTCATCAACAACAAGAACCTGAACTGAGGAATGACCCTCCAGCTTTGGCTGCCCTTTGTCTTTAGCGCAGACATCAAACGTATAGGAACTGGTTCCCTCGTGGTCTAATTTCCCAATCACGGTTATTTCACCAGTATTTGGATCCACGTTGAACACGTTCCTGATGTGTTCGGGCGTGTGCACACCGAACCAGTACTGTATTTCACCGTTTATACCTTCATCTAAATCAGTGGCTTTGATCGTTAGCACGTTGGACCCAATAGCGGCGCTCTCCTGTACAGAGGCTCTATATGTTTGGAGCTCAAACTGGGGTTCATTGTCATTACTATCTTCGACAATGATCTTTATTAGAGTAGTTCCGGATCTAACTGGATCTCCTCCATCCAGTGCTGTTAATATGAGCTTGTGAACTGGCTGTGTCTCCCTGTCCAGAGGTTTATCGAGTATAAGCTCTGGCATTTTTCTACCCCCATCCAGAGCTTTCACATTTAAACGGAAATGCTCATTACTGTTCAACGAATACGACTTTAGGCCATTTTTGCCAACGTCTGGGTCTTCTGCACTTTCAAGAGGAAAACGTGCTCCTAGCACTGCAGATTCACCTATTTTCAATACACCATCTTTGGTGTGGAAATTAGGCGCGTTATCATTTATGTCCTGTATTTCTATCTCCACACGATGCAGCTGCAATGGATCTTCAATGATTATCTGTAAGGGCAACAGACAGTTCGCATTCTGCCCGCACAGCGCCTCTCTGTCTATCCTACCACTGACTGTTAACTCGCCCTTTTCCGAGTGCACGCCGAAATACTGCCTACTGGACTCAGAAGCTATTCGTAACTTACGATCTGCAATGCGCGAGAGGTCCAAACCAAGGTCCTTGGCGATATTCCCTACCACAGATCCTTCCTTTACCTCCTCTGCTATGGTGTAGCGAATCTGGGCTCCGGCTGTATTCCACAACGCGGAGAAACAAAGCAGCCAAAACGCCGCCCGATTCCAACCCCGGCTTCCTTTGTGTCTCATTTCCCCGATCCCTGTGCCTATTCCATCTATAAAACGTCTCCCGTACATCCACAAAAACAGGAAGCTTTAGTTTTCGAAGGGTGAACAAAAGAACAATCCACTCGACGCGTTCGCCTGATGACCAGCATTGTATATCCGGTAGTGGGAGCGCATCCTCCTTCTCTACAGACTGATCATTGTACTGCTACTGGGGCAGAGGGAGGGAGTAGATCCCTTTGTACAATCTAGCGCACCATTGGAGCAGAGCTCGGCCCTCTGTCGTCCAATGGGCAACATCGCACACTTAAAGGGACAGTAGGGTGGCTGTTATTGACTGGGTGCAGAATGCTTGCATAGAGAAGGTAACAGGGGTTCCAGAGTTCTAACTCAGATAGTAATATACAAGTTGACTAATATATTACTAAACATGATGTTCTAATAAATAAATATATAAAAAAGTAAATAAACATAAATAGAACATCTATATCAAAATGCCAATGATAAAATGTTGTGCACTTTTCTTATAATGACGTATATATATGTTTTGCAGGACGGGAGCTGTCCGCGGTTCTGGTCCTGAAATTGCGACATGAGGAACAAAAGACCCTCTCTATCACACATGTCCACAATGCACACCCACTTGTGAGTCTGATGACATACCAAAACTACACCAAAGCATACCCATTCTGCAGCATTCCTCACCTGTTGACTCTCGAACTTCCACGTGCTGTCAGGTAGCGACGCATCGAGCACGTTGAGCGTGTCTGTGAAGTCTGTGGTGCTGCTGGGCTTAACGAGGGTGAAATCACTGAACTCTGACATTGGAGAGAGATAGGAGCCGAACGACTGACTCTGAGACATCATGTCTCCTCCCAGCACCTCCACATACTTAATGGGTCCGTCAGTGTTGAGCTGGATCTGCAGGTTCCTGTTGGGGTTCTTATATCCAGAATCGCTCCGTCTGATACAGCAGCTCGAGCTGCCTCTACTGCCCCGAGCACATTTCACCAGCAAGATGAAGAACGTCATCAGACATAATAAGGAGACCGAGGCGAGAGAGATGATCAGATAGAGAGTCATCGTCCCGCTTTTCTTACTGATCTCTGAGCTTTTCTTCCGGTAGTCTGAGATGGGCTCATGGAAGCCGTCCTCTATCAGCACGTCCACGGTGACCGTGCTGGACTGCACCGGTTCTCCGTTGTCCTTGATCTCTATCAGCAGTCTCTGAGAGGAGTCATCCTGCTCTGAGACCGAGCGCTTAGTCCTCACCTCTCCTGTATGGAGATTGACGCTGAACAGAGACGCGTCCGTTGCCTCCGCTAGCCGGTAGGAAATCCAGGCGTTATGGCCCGAGTCAGCGTCCACTGCGGTGACCTTAGTAACGAGGTGTCCTGCCTTAGCGGAGCGTGGCATCCTCTGATGGGAGACGGAGCCCATAACTGGAGAGGGGTAAATGACAGCCGGGGCATTGTCGTTCTGGTCCAGGATGAACACATGGACTGTGGTGTTACTGCTCAGAGACGGAGAGCCGTGATCTCTGGCCTGAACTTGGATCTGGAACACCTTCATTCTCTCATAGTCAAACGAGTGCATGCTGAAGATGCTGCCGTTCTCTGAGTTAATGTAAAAATACGAGGAGACTGAAATACCCTTAATTTTTGACTCTGTAATAGAATATGAAATTTTGGCATTTTCTCCCTGATCTGGATCAGAGGCGGACACTGTAAATAACACATTGCCAGCATCAGCGTTCTCCTTTACATAGACAGTGTGTGAGGAGTGAGCAAAGAGTGGAGGATTGTCATTTATGTCTAATACGTCCACAGATATTTGGGTTTTAGACTCAAGCAGTGGAGTTCCGGAATCTTGCGCTGTGATCTCAACTGTATACCTAGGAAATGTTTCATAATCTAGATAGGAGTCAGTGACTAATGCGTAATAGTTGGAAATAGATGGTTTTAACGTGAAAGGTAAACCTGACTGTATTCTTAAGCTGACCTTCCCATTTTCTCCAGAATCGCTATCCTTGGCTCCTATCAAGGCAACCACAGTCTCTGGGGGAGCATCTTCTCTAACTGGCTTGGGAACAGACTTCAATAGAATCTCTGGGGGGTTATCATTTACATCCAGAATTTCTATCTCAACATTGCAGAGGCCCTCCAGGGGTGAGGCTCCTTGGTCTGAGGCGATGACCTCAAATTTAAATGAGCTGAGAGTCTCAAAGTCTAGAAAATCTTTAACAGTGATAAACCCCTGCCCTGCATCAATAGCGAATACATTCAGAACGCTCGCTGGCGTGTTTGGTTCAAACGAATACATCAGCTCGCCATTTATACCTTCATCAGTATCTTTGGCTTTTACTGTCAAAATGACTGTCCCCTTTGGAGTGTTCTCAGGCACTCTGGCTTTATATGAGGGCTTTTCAAATACGGGTGGATTATCATTACTGTCTTGCACCTTAACTATTATGGTTGTGGTTCCAGACCGTGCAGGGGCTCCTCCATCCACCGCAGTAAGCAAAAGTCTATGCGTTGATTGCTTCTCTCGATCTAAAGCCTTTTCCAAAACCAGTTCCGGTATTTTAGTACCATCTTTGTTTTTTACACTTAATATAAAATGCTCGTTTTTACTCAGTACATACGAGTGTAAGGAATTTGAGCCAATGTCTGGGTCTTGGGCAGGTTCCAAACGAAACCTCGCTCCGGGCATTTTAGCCTCCTCGACATTAACCACAATCTGATCATTGATAAACAATGGCGCATTATCATTCACGTCCTGTATGTCAATTTCGACGCGAAACATCTGTAAAGGATTTTCTATTATTGCTTCTACTGTTAGCGTACATTTGGCGATCGGTCCACATATCTCTTCCCTGTCGACTCTATCAGCAATCACCAGCTCACCCTTCCCCAAATCAATGCCGAAATACTGCTTACCGGTCTCCGTTGCTATCTGTAACTTGCGCTCAGATATATCAGAAAGCTTCAGGTCCTGATCTTTTGCGATATTGCCGACCACGGACCCGATTTTCAACTCCTCGGGAATGGAGTAACGAATCTGCGCCGCTATTGTACTCCAGCACAAGCAGAAAAGCCACAGCGCGAGCCGCGAAAAGCGCGTGTTCCATATTACCGCTCCCATCTCCACAAACATGATGCGGGTAAATATCCTGCGTCCCAAAGCATCGCCATAAAACAAAGAGATCGCCCTAATCCATGATCACAATCCCAACACGCTGGCTTAAAGGCAAACCCTCGTTGCGGAGGCGGTCCTGTCGCTCTGAGCTTTGGCTGAGGCTCTAAGACAACGAGACTGTGCGAGAGTGGATCTCTTTGTGTGCTTCAGCACGCTATTGGTGGACAGCGCTCCAGTGGATTGCAAGCTTGAGCAGAGTCTTAAAGGGCCATACCAGCCATTGCAGCAGCAGCAGCTGTTACGTGCACAACCTGCTTTCATAAGGCAAAGGCTGCAACTATTCGGGACTGGTAGTTTTCTCAAGACCCCATGAGTCTAAATGAATTTAATATTAATCATTAATTTATATTGTATTACTTTAACTGCCGGCTTATAGGTATGACGTGGATATGACCCCCTCCCCCGTCCGTGTGTTTTGTTTTGGGCTTCTATGTTTTCGTCTATATGTTCCAGTGGACCACAGTTGGTGGATATGGTATGGTCAAAAATTCACAAATATTCAGGAACAAGAAATATGGTAATAAAAGCAATTAATATATTAACATACGTCTGGAAACAGAAACGAACGTACAAGCTATTTTTGTCAAATATAATGTTGGAGAAGTTACCATTATAGTGAAATGTATTTTAAATAAATAAATACATGGAATGAATGAATGGATAAATGAAAAAAATAAAAATAAAAAATACATTTTTGTAAAAGACGTAACATGACAAACAGTATTTTTTACATATGCTACGCTGTAACTACTTCTAAGAAAGTATCAAAGAATAGTTCCTTAAAATAGGCTCTCAAATAGGGCACGTACAGCCAAGATTTTAATACAGGCGCCATATTAATCAATATGACACTAACATGTACACAAAATGTCTATGGAATATATACATGACAATCCGCAAAACTGGCTTCGATTAGCCCATTCAAATCAATGATGATGTTTTTATTTTATTATTATTATTTTTTAAATATATTGGCATACAAGTACATGCTTCATTGAGGATTTCGTTCACGTTTACTTCATTAGTCATTCTGAAGGTTGTATTAAATTTGGGGGTTTTCTATATTATCATGCACATTAACAAGTGCTCACCTAACGTAGCATGTTAGCCCTGACCACTCTGCATGGTCATGCTACTTGACCAACATACCAGTATCACAACGCAACATATGCTGATTTACCTGGTAACCAGTAGTGACGTAAGACAGCAAGATCGTTCGTAGTGTGTTGCTAGCTTTGTTTAGTACTTGAAGTTCGGGAGCGAGTGCAGAGTAGGAATTTCATTGTACAGTGTAACTGCTTGTTGTTCTGTTCATATAACAATAAACGCTTGGATCTGAATCTTCAATCTAACCAACAAAGCAGAAGGTAAAATAATATAATCGGATAAGACCATGGTGACGTTTATGAAAGTCACGTTTACACATATGAAAAAGTTGCTCCGTTTTGTTTCTATGAGAGACAAAGGAAGTTCATGTTGAACGCACGCTGTGCTTATGTTGAGGATGATTCGTAGATTGTGTGGAGTTTTTCTTGAACGTAAAGGTACCAGTAACCCGTAGCAAAAAAAAAAAAAATCAAGTCGTGGAATTAATTCACTGCGTTATGCACCAGAAATGAATACACTTGCAAATACGGACTAGCAAACAAATAAGCAGTAACGAACAATCCAAAACCATGATCGACACAATGGGCTAACCGGCAAACAATTAGCACATCAACCAGCTGAGAAAAACGACCACGGCGTTCCTCACCTGCTGACTCTCGAACTTCCACGTGCTGTCAGGTAGCGACGCATCGAGCACGTTGAGCGTGTCTGTGAAGTCTGTGGTGCTGCTGGGCTTAACGAGGGTGAAATCACTGAACTCTGACACTGGAGAGAGATAGGAGCCGAACGACTGGCTCTGAGACATCATGTCTCCTCCCAGCACCTCCACATACTTAATGGGTCCGTCAGTGTTGAGCTGGATCTGTAGGTTCCTGTTGGGGTTCTTATATCCAGAGTCGCTCCGTCTGATACAGCAGCTCGAGCTGCCTCTACTGCCCCGAGCACATTTCACCAGCAAGATGAAGAACGTCATCACACATAATAAGGAGACCGAGGCGAGAGAGATGATCAGATAGAGAGTCATTGTCCCGCTTTTCTTACTGATCTCTGAGCTTTTCTTCCGGTAGTCTGAGATGGGCTCATGGAAGCCGTCCTCTATCAGCACGTCTACGGTGACCGTGCTGGACTGCACCGGTTCTCCGTTGTCCTTGATCTCTATCAGCAGTCTCTGAGAGGAGTCATCCTGCTCTGAGACCGAGCGCTTAGTCCTCACCTCTCCTGTATGGAGATTGACGCTGAACAGAGACGCGTCAGTGGCCTCCGCTAGCCGGTAGGAAATCCAGGCGTTATGGCCCGAGTCAGCGTCCACTGCGGTGACCTTAGTAACGAGATGTCCTGCTTTAGCGGAGCGGGGCATCCTCTGATGGGAGACGGAGCCCATGACCGGAGAGGGGTAAATGACAGCGGGGGCGTTGTCGTTCTGGTCCAGGATGAACACATGGACTGTGGCGTTACTGCTAAGAGACGGAGAGCCGTGATCTCTGGCCTGAACTTGGATCTGGAACACCTTCATTCTCTCATAGTCAAAGGAGTGCATGCTGAAGATGCTGCCGTTCTCTGAGTTGATGTAGATGTAAGATGATACTGGAGTGTCTAGAACTCTAGAATCTACAACAGAATATGAAACTTTGGAATTTTCTCCCTGGTCTGGATCAGAAGCTGAAACGGAGCACAGTATGGACCCCGCAGCGCTGTTCTCCTTCACATACACGGTGTAGAACGGCTGGGTGAAAACGGGAGGGTTATCATTCACATCTAACACACTGACGAGTATCTCCTGTCTAGAGGTAAGCTGAGGTGATCCAGAATCAGCAGCCACTATGACCACCGTATATGCAGAGTGAGACTCTCTGTCCAGTTTCCGGTCAGTGATCAGTGTGTAGTGGTTGGAAATGGAGGGTTTTAAAGTAAACGGAACGCCTGGTAATAAAGACAGACTGACTTTGCCGTTTTCTCCTGTGTCTAAATCTTTGGCGCTAATCAAAGCCACAACTGTTCCAACAGGAGCGTCTTCCCGGACAGGGCTGGGCAGAGACTTCAGTACTATTTCAGGGGGGTTATCGTTCACATCTAGAACATCTACACGTACCCTACATATGCCATCCATTGGGGGAGTGCCTTTATCTCTGGCAATGATGTCAAACTTAAATGAGTTACTGGCCTCATAATCTATATTACTATTTACTTTAATGTCGCCTGTCATCGAATCAATAGAGAACAGACTATATATTGCGTCAGTTGTGTGAGGTCCAAATGAATAACGTATTTCGCTGTTAGCGCCTTCATCTCGATCCACAGCTCTGACAGAAACAATCACTGTTCCTGATTGTATATTTTCTACAATTTGTGCGTCATATTGAGCCTTTTCAAAGACTGGGGCATTGTCATTGGTATCAAGTACACGAACAGTGATTTCAGCTGTACCAGTTCTAGCAGGTTTTCCTCCATCTAAAGCAGTGAGCAGAAGAGTGAGCGTTGGTTGCTTCTCTCTGTCCAAAGACGTTTCTAAAATCAACTCAGGAACTTTGGTTCCATCACTTTCTGTTTTCACATCCAACACAAAATGATCGTTTTTACTAAGTGTATAAGTCCGCAGGGAATTTGCGCCAACATCAGAATCTTGAGCAGCTTCTAAGCGAAATCTTGCACCAGGTGCGATTGATTCAGCTATATTTAATGTGTTCTCCTTATTTTGGAAAACTGGAGAATTATCATTAATATCCTGTATTTCTATCTCAACACGATACAGCTGTAACGGATTCTCTACAATGGCCTCTAACGGAAGAAGGCAAGTGGCGCTCTGACCGCACAACGCCTCTCTGTCGATCCTCTCCTTCACTCCCAGCTCACCTTTGGATGGATCCACGCCGAAATACTGCTTACCAGACTCGGAAGCAATCCGCAAATTCCGTTGGAAAACCTCAGATAATTTCAAATCCAGATCTTTAGCGATATTTCCGACCACAGTGCCCTCACTGAGCTCCTCTGGGATGGTGTAGCGAATCTGAGCCCCGATTATATTCCACACAGCAAGAGCATGAAGCAGCCCGGCAATCCACCATTTCCTCCGCATTTTTCTCATCATAATCTCCATTTCTGATATCCACAATGTACCGCGCGATATGCTAGCGAGAGAACCATTTCAAATGCAGTAAGATCCTTTGTTCTGGTGGTCGACCGAAAGACTAAATCTGTTTTCATCCGACGCTGTAGGCTGAAGCTCCTCTTGTGAGAGGAATGACACAATAGAAAGGGGAGGGAGTAGATCTCTTTGTACTGTGCTGGGCGCTCATTGGCTCAAAGCACCACCAATAGACTGGGAGGAATAATAAGCAGCCGCTTAAAGAGACAGTGAACGTGGCGCAACGTGCAAGCATACAGTATGATGTATTTCAGGCAGAAATAAACAGAAAAAGATAGAAAATGAAGGAATAATACATGAACCATACGGAGAAACTCTCCTAGTTAGAATATCACAATCTCTTCTGTGATTTCCATTGAACTTGTAAACAAATTGCAAATAAAAATGTGATTGAAGAAGACAACATTTTGTAGCGATCTAAAGTCAGCACCACTGTATTGGACAGCGACACAAAATGACATCAATGGTGTGTGTCATTGTTTTACAAAACTCGCGGTTTACTTCCTGTTTCTCTCCCAACACACACAAAGACACACATTCACACTATTATTAAGTATGGCTACCATAAACCAAACTTCCACCAACATGAACAAATTAGGCACCATGAAACGGTTACTCCAGATAGTGACCTACAAAGTACAGAACCAGATAAAGAAATTTAACAGACTTTTGGTGTTTCCATTGTTGATGGAAAATGATTGGTGTGAAGCTGCTCGTGCAGTGTTTATCAAACCTTACACATAACTTCAGTGAAGGGTTTCTACAACAACATATTATTTTAAGAAGCTGTATAATTACCTCATCCTGTTAAATACCACTACAATCCAGATAAGTTTTTTAGAGCAAAGCGAATTTACAAGTGTAACAGTTGATAACTTATTGTACAGCTAAAAGTATCAAACGCGCAAGCTAAATCATATTTACATTTCTGTTCTCATAAATGTTTTCAGCATTTTACAGGAGGCATCTTCGTTTGTTTGAAACATTATGAATTACTGCATCGTGTCAAAAGTGCTATATTCGTAAACGTGCCTTGTCTAGCTTAACTCGTTCTGTTTCAACTATGAAAAGTTAGAGTGGTTTGAAACCAACCACACAGGAGCATAGTTAATTTGAAATAGATAAAATAGTGATTTTATTGAGGTAATTAATTGATGTATTTGTTTTTGTTTTTATTTTACTTAAAACAATCATGCATGTAAACGGGAACTTGATCAACGAACTCTTGCGATTATTAAACATTGCAATAATAAAATAGCAAAACGCCACTGTTTCATATGTAACCCCGTTGAATATGGATTGGAAGAAAAAAGAGACAACTTAATTTATGAACATGAACTATTAGACCACATTATCTAGCGGGGATATGTATAATATTATACTTGGGAAATTGGATTGTGACTTTAGAGCAATGAGGTCTACACATTTGTAAAATGACACCATCTCCAAATGAATAAGGTTTTGTGAATTCAAGTGAAAGGGCTTATGGTCATTGTGCAATGAAGCTTGTTCAGCACCGCAACGGCCACTGGAAGAACGCGGCTAATGTACATGATACCCATTCAATAAACAACGAAAACCTTCTGAACTAAAAAGCAAAACAGACGCGTAGATACATTATAAAATGAGGATCATGTTTATACACAAACCTACTAGCTCCACAGATAAAGTGGAAATGCCCGCCATACCGATATTTCAATAGGCTCACCTGCTGACTCTCGAACTTCCACGTGCTGTCAGGTAGAGACGCATCCAGCACATTGAGCGTGTCTGTGAAGTCTGTGGTGCTGCTGGGCTTAACGAGGGTGAAGTCACTGAACTCTGACATTGGAGACAGATAGGAGCCGAAGGACTGGCTCTGAGACATCATGTCTCCTCCCAGCACCTCCACATACTTAATGGGTCCGTCAGTGTTGAGCTGGATCTGCAGGTTCCTGTTGGGGTTCTTATATCCAGAATCGCTCCGTCTGATACAGCAGCTCGAGCTGCCTCTACTGCCCCGAGCACATTTCACCAGCAAGATGAAGAACGTCATCAGACATAATAAGGAGACCGAGGCGAGAGAGATGATCAGATAGAGAGTCATCGTCCCGCTTTTCTTACTGATCTCTGAGCTTTTCTTCCGGTAGTCTGAGATGGGCTCATGGAAGCCGTCCTCTATCAGCACGTCCACGGTGACCGTGCTGGACTGCACCGGTTCTCCGTTGTCCTTGATCTCTATCAGCAGTCTCTGAGAGGAGTCATCCTGCTCTGAGACCGAGCGCTTAGTCCTCACCTCTCCTGTATGGAGATTGACGCTGAACAGAGACGCGTCCGTGGCCTCCGCTAGCCGGTAGGAAATCCAGGCGTTATGGCCCGAGTCAGCGTCCACTGCGGTGACCTTAGTAACGAGGTGCCCTGCTTTAGCGGAGCGTGGCATCCTCTGATGGGAGACGGAGCCCATGACCGGAGAGGGGTAAATGACAGCGGGGGCGTTGTCGTTCTGGTCCAGGATGAACACATGAACTGTGGCATTGCTGCTCAGAGACGGAGAGCCGTGATCTTTGGCCTGAACTTGGATCTGGAACACCTTCATTCTCTCATAGTCAAAGGAGTGCATGCTGAAGATGCTGCCGTTCTCTGAGTTGATGTAGATGTAGGATGATACTGGAGTGTCTAGAACTCTAGAATCTACAACGGAATATGAAACTTTGGAATTTTCTCCCTGGTCTGGATCAGAAGCTGAAACGGAGCACAGTATGGACCCAGCAGCGCTGTTCTCCTTCACATACACGGTGTAGAACGGCTGGGTGAAAACGGGAGGGTTATCATTCACATCTAACACGCTGACGAGTATCTCCTGTCTAGAGGTAAGCTGAGGTGATCCAGAATCAGCAGCCACTATAATCACCGTATATGCAGAGTGAGACTCTCTGTCCAGTTTCCGGTCAGTGATCAGTGTGTAGTGGTTGGAAATGGAGGGTTTTAAAGTAAACGGAACGCCTGGTAATAAAGACAGACTGACTTTGCCGTTTTCTCCTGTGTCTAAATCTTTGGCGCTAATCAAAGCCACAACTGTTCCAACAGGAGCGTCTTCCCGGACAGGGCTAGGCAGAGACTTTAGTACTATTTCTGGGGGGTTATCGTTCATATCCAGAATTTCTATATTTACATTACAAATTCCTTCCATTGGTGGAATTCCTTCATCTGTGGCAACGATATCAAACTTAAAGGAGTTACCAGCCTCATAATCTATATCTGTTTTCACCCTGATGTCACCGGTAACTGCATCAATAGAGAATAAATGCTGAATTACCTCAGTGGTATGTGGTGCAAATGAATAACGTATTTCGCTGTTAGCGCCTTCGTCTCGGTCTACAGCTCTGACAGAAACAATGACTGCTCCCGTCTGCGTGTTTTCTGCAATTTGTGCGTCATATTGAGCCTTTTCAAAGACTGGGGCATTATCATTAATATCAAGTACACGAACAGTGATTTCAGCTGTACCAGTTCTAGCAGGTTTTCCTCCATCTAATGCAGTGAGCAGAAGAGTGAGCGTTGGTTGCTTCTCTCTGTCCAAAGACGTTTCTAAAACCAGCTGAGGAATTTTACTGCCGTCCTTTTCTGTTTTGATGTCCAACACAAAATGATCGTTTTTACTAAGTGTATAAGTCCGCAGGGAATTTGCGCCCACATCGGGATCTTGAGCAGCTTCTAAACGAAATCTTGCACCAGGTGCAATTGACTCGTATACATTTAAAACCTTCTCGTTGTTTTGGAAAACTGGAGAATTATCATTAATATCCTGTATTTCTATCTCAACACGATACAGCTGTAACGGGTTCTCTACAATAGCCTCTAACGGAAGAAGGCAAGTGGCGCTCTGACCGCATAACGCCTCTCTGTCGATCCTCTCCTTCACTCCCAGCTCACCTTTGGCTGGATCCACGCTGAAATACTGCTTACCAGACTCGGAAGCAATCCGCAAATTCCGCTCAAAAACCTCAGATAATTTCAAATCCAGATCTTTAGCGATATTTCCGACCACCGTGCCCTCACTGAGCTCCTCTGGGATGGTGTAGCGAATCTGTGCCCCGATTATATTCCACACAGCAAGAGCATGAAGCAGCCCGGCAATCCACCATTTCCTCCGCATTTTTCTCATCATAATCTCCATTTCTGATATCCACAATGTACCGCGCGATATGCTAGCGAGAGAACCATTTCAAATGCAGTAAGATCCTTTGTTCTGGTGGTCGACCGAAAGACTAAATCTGTGTGCATCCGACGCTGTAGGCTGAAGCTCCTCTTGTGAGAGGAATGACACAATAGAAAGGGGAGGGAGTAGATCTCTTTGTACTGTGCTGGGCGCTCATTGGCTCAAAGCACCACCAATAGACTGGGAGGAATAATAAGCAGCCGCTTAAAGAGACAGTGAACGTGGCGCAACGTGCAAGCATACAGTATGATGTATCTCAGGCAGAAATAAACAGAAAAAGATAGAAAATGAAGGAATAATACATGAACCATACGGAGGAAACTCTCCTAGTTACAATATCACAATCTCTTCTGTGATATCGATTGAATTTGTGAGCAAATTGCGAATAAAATAGCGACTGAAGAAGGCAACATTTTGAGCGATCTAAATTCAGCACCACTGTATTGGACAGCGACACAAAATGACATCAATGATGTGTCATTATTTTACAAAACTCTCAGTTTACTTCCTATTTCTCCCCCAACACACACAAAAACACACGTTCACACTATTATTAAGTATGGCTACCATAAACAAAACTTTCACCAACATGAACAATTTAAGCACCATGAAACGGTTACTCTAGATAGTGACCTACAAAGTACAGAACCTGATAAAGAAAGTTAAAAGACATTTGGTATTTCCATTGTTTATGGAATATGATTGGTGTGAAGCTACTCGTTGAGTGTTTATCAAAACATATACATAAATTCAGTGAAGGATTTTACACCAACATTATTTTAAGGAGCTGTATAATTACCTCATTCTGACAAATGCCATAAACATCCAGATTATTTTTTTTAAAGTAAATGAATTTTGCGAATTTACAAGTGTAACGGTTGATAACTTATTGTACAGCAAAAAATATCAAACGCACAAGCTAAATCATATTTACATTTTTGTTCTCATAAATGTTTTCAGTATTTTACAGGAGGCATCTTCGTTTGTTTGAAACATTATGCATTACTGCATTGAAACAAAAGTGCTATATTCGTAAACGTGACTTGTCAAGCTTTACTCGTTCTGTTTCAACTATAAAAAGTTAGAGTGGTTTGAAACCAACCACACAGGAGCATAGTTAATATGAAATACATAAAATAGTGGTTTTATTAAGGTAATTAATTGATGTATTTGTTTTTGTTTGTATTTTACTTAAAATAATTATGCCTGTTAACGGGAACTTGATCAACGAACTCTTATGATTGTTAAACATTGCAATGACAAAATAGCAAAACGTAACTGTTTCATATGTAACCCCGTTGAATATGGAAAAAGAGACAACTTAATTAATGAACATGGACTATTAGACCACATTATCTAGCGGGGATATGTAAAATATTATACTTGGGAAATTGGATTGTGACTTTAGAGCAATGAGGTCTACACCATCTCCAAATGAATAAGGTTTTGTGAATTCAAGTCAAAGGGCTTTTGGTCATTGTGCAATGAAGCTTGTTCAGCAACGCAACGGCCACTGGAAGAACGCGGCTAATGTACATGATACCCATTCATTAAATAACGAAAACCTTGTGAACTAAAAAGCAAAACAGACGCGTAGATACTTTATAAAATGAGGATCATGTTTATACACAAACCTACTAGCTCCACAGATAAAGTGAAAATGCCCGCCAGACCGATATTTCAATAGGCTCACCTGCTGACTCTCGAACTTCCACGTGCTGTCAGGTAGCGACGCATCCAACACGTTGAGCGTGTCTGTGAAGTCTGTGGTGCTGCTGGGCTTAACGAGGGTGAAATCACTGAACTCTGACATTGGAGAGAGATAGGAGCCGAACGACTGACTCTGAGACATCATGTCTCCCCCCAGCACCTCCACATACTTAATGGGTCCGTCAGTGTTGAGCTGGATCTGCAGGTTCCTGTTGGGGTTCTTATAACCAGAATCGCTCCGTCTGATACAGCAGCTCGAGCTGCCTCTACTGCCCCGAGCACATTTCACCAGCAAGATGAAGAACGTCATCACACATAATAAGGAGACCGAGGCGAGAGAGATGATCAGATAGAGAGTCATTGTCCCGCTTTTCTTACTGATCTCTGAGCTTTTCTTCCGGTAGTCTGAGATGGGCTCATGGAAGCCGTCCTCTATCAGCACGTCCACGGTGACCGTGCTGGACTGCACCGGTTCTCCATTGTCCTTGATCTCTATCAGCAGTCTCTGAGAGGAGTCGTCCTGCTCTGAGACCGAGCGCTTAGTCCTCACCTCTCCTGTATGGAGATTGACGCTGAACAGTGACGCGTCCGTGGCCTCCGCTAGCCGGTAGGAAATCCAGGCGTTATGTCCCGAGTCAGCGTCCACTGCGGTGACCTTAGTAACGAGGTGCCCTGCTTTAGCGGAGCGGGGCATCCTCTGATGGGAGACGGAGCCCATGACTGGAGAGGGGTAAATGACAGCCGGGGCGTTGTCGTTCTGGTCCAGGATGAACACATGGACTGTGGCGTTATTGCTCAGAGACGGAGAGCCGTGATCTCTGGCCTGAACTTGGATCTGGAACACCTTCATTCTCTCATAGTCAAAGGAGTGCATGCTGAAGATGCTGCCGTTCTCTGAGTTGATGTAGATGTAGGATGAGACTGGAGTGTCTAGAACTCTAGAATCTACAACAGAATATGAAACTTTGGAGTTTTCTCCCTGGTCTGGATCAGAAGCTGAAACGGAGCACAGTATGGACCCAGCAGCGCTGTTCTCCTTCACATACACGGTGTAGAACGGCTGGGTGAAAACGGGAGGGTTATCATTCACATCTAACACGCTGACGAGTATCTCCTGTCTAGAGGTAAGCTGAGGTGATCCAGAATCAGCAGCTACTATGACCACAGTGTATATAGAGTGAGACTCTCTGTCCAGTTTCCGGTCAGTGATCAGTGTGTAGTGGTTGGAAATGGAGGGTTTTAAAGTAAACGGAGCGCCTGGTAATAAAGACAGACTGACTTTGCCGTTTTCTCCTGTGTCTAAATCTTTGGCGCTAATCAAAGCCACAACTGTTCCAACAGGAGCGTCTTCCCGGACAGGGCTAGGTAGAGACTTCAGTACTATTTCTGGGGGGGTTATCGTTTCATATCCAAGACGTCCAAATGGAGGGCTACAAATGCCTTTCCATAGGCGGATTGCCTTTATCTCTGGCAATTATATCAAAATCAAAAGATTTCTCCGCTTCAAAAATCTATATAATTTTTTACCCTTCACACCTCGCCGCTCACCGAGTCCAACGGAAAACAAGTGATTCACAACATCTGTCGTGTGTGGTGTGGTCCGAATGTATAGCTTATTTCTTTGTTTAAACCTTCATCCCCGGGTCTAAAGCTTTTACAGTCATGACTACCACCACCTAGCGGTGAGTTTTCTGGAATTTTTGTGTCATTATACTGAGTCTTTTTCAAAAACAGGAGAATTATCATTTATGTCAAGAACGAAAACGGGTGATTTCTGCTGTGCCGGATCTGGCTGGTTTTCCCTCCCGTCTAAAGCAGTGAGCATGAGAACTGACTGTAGACTTGTTTTTTCTCTGTCTAGAGGTTTTTTCCAGCACTAGCTCAGGAACCTGAGATCCATCTTTAGCTAATGCATTTCATATCTAGTGTAAAATGATCGTTTTTACTAAGTGTATAAGTCCGCAGGGAATTTGCGCCCACATCAGGATCTTGAGCAGCTTCTAAAACGAAATCTTGCACCAGGTGCAGTTTGACTCGTAAACGTTTAGCAAAAACTCTCTCTTTGTTCTGGAAAACTGCGGAGAATTATCATTAAATATCCTGTATTTCTATTTCAACACGATACAGCTGTAACGGGTTCTCTACAATTCCCCCTCCAGAGGCACGACCCACAGCCGAGGCTTTTACTGCACAACGCCTCTCTGTCGATCCTCTCTCCCTTCACTACCAGCCTCACCTTTGGCTGGATATCCACGCCGAAATACTGGCTATACCAGACTCGGGAAGCAATGCGCAAATTCCGTTCAGCAAACCTCAGATAATTTCAAATCCAGATTCTTTAGCGATATTTCCGACCACCGTGCCTTCACTGAGCTCCTCTGGGATGGTGTAGCGAATCTGTGGCCCCCGATTATATTCCACACAGCAAGAGCATGAAGCAGCCCGGCCCAATCCACCATTTCCTCCGCATTTTCTCATCATAATCTCCATTTTTTCTTGATATCCACAATGTACCGCGCGATATGCTAGCGAGAGAGAACCATTTCAAATGCAGTAAGATCCCTTTGTTCTGGTGGTCGCACGACCGAAAGACTAAATCTGTGTGCATCCGACGCTGTAGGCTGAAGCTCCTCTTGTGAGAGGAATGACACAATGGAAAGGGGAGGGAGTAGATCTCTTTGTACTGTACTGGGCGCTCATTTGGCTCATGGCCCGCACCAATGGACTGGGAAGAACGACAAGCAGAACCGAGCCGCTTAAAGAGACAGTGTCTCTTGCCAGTCACTGTGATATTTTAATCGAAACCAAAAGAAAATATATGAAGTAGTAACAGGAAAAGTCGATGTATTACACAATGAATAATCACACATGGGTCTAAATACCATCTCTGAATTTCGTTTCGATGGAAACTGAACTGGCTAATGAATATATCATTTGTGTACATCCGCCACAAATAGATACAAGAGTACAAGAGTGTTCAGCACCACTGTACTGGACAGCGACTGTTCTTTACTGACAATCCTGAATGATTTTTTAAAGGGCAGGTACAAGAAGGACTCATACACACACGAACACATGTATTTTCACTTAGGCGCTAAATGACCTCTCTAACTGACATCAGTCATTCACAGACTCCAAAACAGTCAAACGATATTTGTGTATGCCTTCTCGAAATAGTAGGGATTGAATGGTCCTGACTTTCTCGTGCTGCTGTTAGAAATAAGTCCATCATAAAAACATATCTTAGTTTAGTAATCAAACATCAATTTAAATAATTCATTTTGTGACATTAATATATCGCATTTCATCAGGGCAATTACATCTGCGATCAAACAATAGCTGCCTGTAAATTATACAGCTAACTCGGAATACGAAATTAATGCGCTATGAACCCGCAATAAATTCCCAGCTAGTCAGCTAACAGGGAATGTGACCACACCTTGGGGTGGATAACGTTATCTAAAGTCATAAATATGTTACAAATAAAACAAATATTTAATCTAATTTGCCAAGATGTTTATTATATGAAATATATATTCATGCCAGTATTAGTTTTTCTGCATTGCAACGTTTTTATTATTATTATTATTATTATTATTATTATTATTATTATTATTATTAAAACGTAGGATAATGTTCTCTAAAGCCATCATGATGTAACGTACTCTGAAGTCTTCACAATATTCTAAAGACAGCCTCTGAATGTTTTTTTAACGTGTATATTACAGCAAAATATTTTAAATATCAAACATGATTTCCTGACTTTTTTGACATCCTATCCATTTCTGTGAAATATTAAAAGAACTTGAAAGCAACGTTGGCCAAATCGTGGGGGACTTTTAGTTAGATTAGCATATGCACATACTAACATGTTTAAAGCGGGTGAACTAACATTTCTAACATTACCATAGTTCTGAATTGCGATGAGATATAAATAAAAGCGTATTAAATATAACGCTGCCTGATCACCGGGACACTTCAGCACAACCATCACAAAAACAGCTCCAAAAGAAAAGGGGTAACCACTGACGTAAAACAGAAACACACACTTCCCGCTGATTGTTTCCAATGAACACTCACCTGCTGACTCTCGAACTTCCACGTGCTGTCAGGTAGTGACGCATCCAGCACGTTGAGCGTGTCTGTGAAGTCTGTGGTGCTGCTGGGCTTAACGAGGGTGAAATCACTGAACTCTGACATTGGAGAGAGATAGGAGCCGAACGACTGACTCTGAGACATCATGTCTCCTCCCAGCACCTCCACATACTTAATGGGTCCGTCAGTGTTGAGCTGGATCTGCAGGTTCCTGTTGGGGTTCTTATATCCAGAATCGCTCCGTCTGATACAGCAGCTCGAGCTGCCTCTACTGCCCCGAGCACATTTCACCAGCAAGATGAAGAACGTCATCAGACATAATAAGGAGACCGAGGCGAGAGAGATGATCAGATAGAGAGTCATTGTCCCGCTTTTCTTACTGATCTCTGAGCTTTTCTTCCGGTAGTCTGAGATGGGCTCATGGAAGCCGTCCTCTATCAGCACGTCCACGGTGACCGTGCTGGACCTGCACCGGTTTTTCTCCGTTGTCCTTGATCTCTATCAGCAGTCTCTGAGAGAGAGTCGTCCTGCTCTGAGACCGAGCGCTTAGTCCCTCACCTCTCCTGTATGGAGATTGACGATGAACAGAGACGCGTCCGTGGCCTCCCGCTAGCCGGTAGGGAAAATCCAGGCGTTATGGCCCGAGTCAGCGTCCACTGCGGTGTGACCTTAGTAACGAGGTGTCCCTGCTTTTAGCGGAGCGGGGGCCATCCCTTTGATGGGAGACGGAGCCCATGACCGGAGAGGGGTAAATGACAGCGGGGGCGTTGTCGTTCTGGTCCAGGATGAACACATGGACTGTGGCGTTACTGCTCAGAGACGGAGAGCCGTGATCTTTGGCCTGAACTTGGATCTGGAACACCTTCATTCTCTCATAGTCAAAGGAGTGCATGCTGAAGATGCTGCCGTTCTCTGAGTTTATGTACACGTATGAGGAGACAGATATGTCTTGCCTTTTCGAATCCAGAACCGAATACGTTTATTTTTAGCATTTCGCCTGTATCTAGGTCTGAGGCTGAAACCGATGATAGTATTGATCCCGGGTGCGCAGTTTTCCTCCACATAAACTGAGTATACGGGATAGAAAATACAGGAGGGTTGTCGTTTACATCTAATATTCATACTCGTATAAATTTACTTGTCCATAAGGGCGGTGATCCAGAATCAGATGCTCTGAGCTCAATGTTATACTCTGGGAACTGCTCTCGGTCTAATTTCGCGTCGGTTACCAGTGCGTAATGATTAGAAAACGTGGGCTTTAATTTAAAGGGGTGGCTTGGGGACGTTGTTAAAGTTACGTTCCCATTACGGCCTGCATCTAGATCTTTAACGTTTATCAACGCCACCATGGTTCCAGCTGGAGCGTCCTCTCGCACAGGCTTGGGTGAGGAGGCGATGGTGATTTCTGGAGCGTTATCGTTCACATCTACCACCGCCACCTGGACTCTGCAGTGACTCTCCATAGCTAGAGTCCCTTTGTCTCTAGCTCGTATATCGAACTCAAATGACTTACTACTTTCATAATCGAGGTGTTTGGACAGGGACACTTCACCAGTTTCTGGGTTGATAGTGAAGAAATTCTGAATATTTTCTGACGTGTGCGCCCCAAAGGAGTACTCTAATTGGCTATTCAGCCCCTCATCTAAATCATTGGCTGTTACAGTAAGTATTAGCGTACCTGGAGCGCAGTTTTTCTTCCATCACTTTAATTTCATATAGATCTTTCTCAAACACTGGAGCATTGTCATTGGCATCCAGGATCCTCACTGTAAATTCTGTGCTGCCCCCCGGATCTAGGCGGATTTCCCCCATCAATGGCTGTCAGAACGAGGCTGGTGGACAGGCTGTTTTTTCCCTATCAATAACCCTCTCCAGCACGAGCTCAGGGACCTTCGTCCCATCCTTGTTATTTTTGAGATTCAGCAAAAAATAGTCGTTTTTATTTTAATGCATACGATCGTAGCGCGTTAGATCCAACGTCAGGGTCTTGAGCAGGCTCTAATCTGAATTTTGCTCCAGTAGGTGTGGACTCAGGCCACGTCTAAAAAACGTTTTGCAGCTGAAGCAAAACGCGGCGAGAGAGTTGTCATTTTATGTCTTTTGTATGTCGACCCTCCACGCGATAAAACTGAAGCGGATCCTCGATTATCACTTGCAAGGGCAGCACACAACTGGCGCTTTGTTCGCAGAGGCTTTCTCTGTCTGCCACGTCCTTCACAACCAGCTCTCCATTCCTCAAATCCAGAGTGAAATATTGCTTACCGGAATCAGACGCTATCCTCAGTTTACGCTCAGAGATCTCAGATAATCCAATGCCCAGATCCTTTGCTATATTTCCAACAACCGAGCCCTCCTTAAGCTCCTCGGGAATGGTGTAGCGTAGCTGTGCTCCTGCTCTATTCCACGGAACGAGGAAACAGAAGAGCCACAGCGGCCGCCAGAATAAAACCTTCCTTCGTATTTGAGTCCTCATTTCCACGTGCGAATCCTTACCCAGCGTTCCAGACTCCAGATGCACATTTTACGCAGGCGAAATATCCCATTAATGACAAGTCATGTTAGTAATACTATCCAGGTTGCTTCGTACTCGGCAGTGCGCACTGCCCCGTTTGTCTGAGTCTTTGTATTGTGCACTGAAGAGCTATGGCAAAGGGGAGGGAGTGGATCTCTTTGTGCAGACCAGCCCCCTATTGGTGGAGCACGCTCCAATAGAGCTCATGGCCTGAGCCAGGACTGCTTCTTAAAGAGACAGTGCGTGAATCTAACCCGCGCAGAGAAAGAGTGGTGCTGAAGTGTCCCATTATATAGGAGTATGACAATAACTTGGTATCGCGAGATAGCTGTGACTGTAGCTGCATGTTTACAGGTATGTATGAAGGCTCTTGTTTTAAAACGCATTATAGACCACCTTCAAGATGCTCTTTTCTTTTCATATGCTGCTGGGAGTGAACTTCACACGTGGGTTGCACTATGTTTCTGGAATAATTTATTTAATACAAATAAACAAATAAATGAAAAAGAGAATTCCAACACAAATGGATGGACAGTTTTTTGGTGTATATCTCATAATATAGTAAATCCATATGCTATGTATTTCATATATTTTGTGTGAAATCTGATTTTACATTAAATTTACATTAATGTCTCTAGATTACACTATCAGAATTACTCTAGATAATTTAGTTGAGTTTTATAGAGTACAGATTTATAGATAGATTTATCCAGATCACAATTTCTTCTAGAATACTCCAATTGTTTTAAGTCTTGCAGATCACAAATTGTTCTAGATGTATCTAAATGACGATTTTGTATAGATTACAGATTATTTTGTCAGTTTTTATATTTTACAATTTTCTCTACTTTTCTCTAGATTACTCTAGAAAATTTTGTTGAGTTTTATGGAGTACAATTTTGTTTTTATTTATGTAGATCACAATTTTCTCTAGAATACTCCAATTTTGTTGAGTCTTGTAGACCACTAATTGTTCTACATTTATCTACATGACGATTTTGAAAAGATTACAGATACTTGTGTCAGGTTTTTGTATTTTACAATTTTCTCTACTTTTCTCTCGGTTAATCTAGAAAACTTTGTAGAGTTTTGTAGAATAACACTCTTTTCTAGATTACTACAGTATTTGGGAAATTTGTTTTGGTCAAAATTGGCTCAATTTTAATAACTATAAAAAAAAGCAAAAAATGTTAACCTGTTTCAGAATGATGAAGAATCATTCAGAATAATAGCAAGTGGATGTAGAAAGAATATACCTTACAAAGATTAGCAAAAACTGAAATAATGTGCATAATGTGATAAATCATCTGATTTTATGCAAACATTCAACAGTAAAATGTTAAAAAAGCATCACAGACACATAACGAACTCTCGAAAAGCTGCCATAACTAATAATCACCAATAATCATAACAATGCAGGCTCGCCAGACCGAAACTTCAACAAACACTCACCTGCTGACTCTCGAACTTCCACGTGCTGTCAGGTAGCGACGCATCCAGCACGTTGAGCGTGTCTGTGAAGTCTGTGGTGCTGCTGGGCTTAACGAGGGTGAAATCACTGAACTCTGACATTGGAGAGAGATAGGAGCCGAACGACTGACTCTGAGACATCATGTCTCCTCCCAGCACCTCCACATACTTAATGGGTCCGTCAGTGTTGAGCTGGATCTGCAGGTTCCTGTTGGGGTTCTTATATCCAGAATCGGTCCGTCTGATACAGCAGCTCGAGCTGCCTCTACTGCCCCGAGCACATTTCACCAGCAAGACGAAGAACGTCATCAGACATAATAAGGAGACCGAGGCGAGAGAGATGATCAGATAGAGAGTCATTGTCCCGCTTTTCTTACTGATCTCTGAGCTTTTCTTCCGGTAGTCTGAGATGGGCTCATGGAAGCCGTCCTCTATCAGCACGTCCACGGTGACCGTGCTGGACTGCACCGGTTCTCCGTTTTTGTCCTTGATCTCTATCAGCAGTCTCTGAGAGGGAGTCATCCTGCTCTGAGACCGAGCGCTTTTAGTCCTCACCTCTCCTGTAATGGAGATTGACGCTGAACAGAGACGCGTCCGTGGCCTCCGCTAGCCGGTAGGAAATCCAAGCGTTATGGCCCGAGTCAGCGTCCACTGCGGTGACCTTAGTAACGAGGTGTCCTGCTTTAGCGGAGCGGGGCATCCTCTGATGGGAGACGGAGCCCATGACCGCAGAGGGGTAAATGACAGCGGGGGCGTTGTCGTTCTGGTCCAGGATGAACACATGAACTGTGGCGTTTACTGCTCAGAGAGACGGGAGAGCCGTGATCTCTGGCCTGAACTTGGATCTGGAACACCTTCATTCTCTCATAGTCAAAGGAGTGCATGCTGAAGATGCTGCCGTTCTCTGAGTTGATGTACACATAAGACGATATGGGAACGTCCTGCACTTTAGAATCCAAAACTGAATAGGATATTTTAGCGTTTTGGTCCAGGTCCGGGTCATGGGCCGACACCGAGCATAATACTGAGCTATGTGCGCTGTTCTCTTTAATATAAACTGTGTACGATCTTTGAGAGAAAACAGGAGGATTATCATTGACATCTGAGACGGTAATCGTAACATCTTTATGAGTAGATCTTGGCGGTGAACCTGCATCAATGGCGTTCAGTCTGATCTTGTACTCTGGGTATTTCTCTCGATCTAGTGGGCCCATAGTACCAATGCGTAATGGTTGGATAGAGACGGGTTCAATCTAAATGGAGAACGAGAAGCCAAAGTCAGATTTACTTTGCCATTCTCGCCGGAATCAGCGTCTTTCGTGCTTATTAGCGCGATTACAGTGTTGTTGGCAGCATTTTCAGGCACTGGGCTGGAAAGAGAGGTTATAACTATGTCTGGGTCGTTATCGTTAACATCACTGATCTTTATTTTAACGCTACAGTGGCCTTCCATTTGCGGGGTCCCTTTGTCTTTTGCCAGTACGTCAAAATTTATGTAGATTGGGCTTGCTCATCTAATCCAGAAGCCCTTTCACGCTAATCACACCAGTCTTTGAGTTTATATCAAAAGCTGTCCTTTAGCGCGTCAGATGTCTTCTCTGCAAAGAAGTATTCCACTTCTCCATTATAGTCCCTCATCTAAATCCACAGCGCTGACCACTTCAGGATGTTATTGCCTATTTGTTTCGTTTTCATCTACAGTTGCTTCGTAAAACGACTTCTCAAACTGTGGTGCGTTGTCCATTGTTATCTAGAACTACGATCGTTATTTATTTCACACGTCCCAGATCTCACTGGGTTTTTTCCACCATCCCACAGCCGTGAGTATAAGCTTATGAATAGCCTGTTTCTCTCGATCGAGAGGTTTGTCCAGCACTAACTCAGGGATCTTTTATGCCGTCTTGAGTTTTGACATTTAACACGAAGTATTTTGTTCCTATCTAAATTATAAGACTGTAAAGCATTTGACCCCACGTCAGGATCGTCTGCGCTGTCCAGAAGGAACTTAGCGCCTGGGTTTATAGACTCAGGTATATTCAGCGTTCGTTCATTTGAACTGAAATTGGGCGTGTTGTCGTTAATATCCTGTATCTCGATCTCGATTCGGTGCAGCTGAAGGGGGTTTTCCACAACTGCTTCCAGGGGCAGCAAACACGGAACGCTCTGCCCGCAAAGGCTTTCTCTGTCAATCTTCTCATTTACAATAAGCTCTCCCTGAGCCACGGACACGCTGAAATACTGCTTACCTGACCCAGAAGCGATTCGTAATTTGCGATCTACCACCTCAGATAAATCCAGACCGAGATCTTTAGCAATATTCCCAACCACGGATCCTTCTCTTAACTCCTCTGGGATCGTATAGCGAATCTGCGCCTCTATTGTATTCCAAGCCAGAATGAAAAAACAGCAGTAAACGTTCCTCCTCAAGTAGAACGTATTCCCCATTGTGTCCTGCAGACCCCGACACGCTCATCCAAATTTCTTTAAGGTCGCGCAGTGTTTCAGACAAAGACAAAACCCTGATAGATACAGTGAAGGCATATTCCCGTTCAGAGGAAGAGAGCGTCTTTTGTTGGAAAGCTCGAATGCTCTGAGCACTGCATGATAGCACATAGGAGGGCGGGAGTAGATCTCTTTTGTACAGGTCTGCACGCCATTGGTGCACCAGACAACAGAGAGGACCAATCAGCATCACTCTTGGTCTTAAAGGCGTATACATTCTTCTATATGGACTGTGGACAATATGAGATTGATATGGAGGAAACTGAGAGACCGAAAGGAAAGATGCTCAATATTTCATGTCATGTGCAACACTAATAATAATAATAATAATAATAATAATAATAATGTAGTATTCATGTTAATTATTATAGTTATTATTCATGTTAATTAGTATAATAATATTGTATAACATTTTAATAATAATTAACATTATTATTCATATTATTAGTTATATATTATTAATCATACGTATAATAATAATAATAATAATAATAATAATAATAATAATAATAATAATAATAATAATAATTATTATTATTATTATTATTATTAATAATAATAATAATAATAATAATAATAATAATAATAAGCATAGTATATCCTAATGTTTTCAATCAAACAAGGCTCAATATGAGACAGTAAAGCCATCTAGTACACTGAATCTGGACTCTATCTGCCGTCATGTGGTGAAAAAAGGGAACAGCAGCAAAGGCGTGCTCACAGAGAAAGAAGGGATGCTTGAATTTCAGTGAGAGAGACACAGAGAGTAAGAGAGGAGGGGGCCAAATGGTCTTGTGCATACAGTGAATACAGAAATACGACGATGCGCCAAATGATCTATTAGAGAAGCTGGAATTTGCTTTGATTGCGCAGATTTGAACTGATGTCATCGATATTACAATGCACAGTCGCGTTACTGTTCATCATTTCTGTTTTTCAACCGATCCCGATCCGCCTAGCAACAAAGGAAGCAACCATGAGGCACCGACACAAAGGGGGAGAGCAGCCACAGAGCAAGGGAAGCGTTTCAGCACCACAAGGGTGGACAGCGCCACACAGGCGGCGAGGCGGTGTTCCTACACTCGTACACATTCTACATAGGCCAAGCAATGCTGGATAAAGACTCCGCTGCCGAGTCTCTAAGGAGTCGAGAAGTATAGGTAGTATGGTAGTATGAATCATGTCCCCGGATGTAAGTTCAAATGATTAAGATTGGAAATTCGTGGAAGAAGGAACGAGATTTTCTTCATCTTCAAAAGAGACGTAGGATTATCAAAGGACCAACAAGAGAAGTTCAAAAGTGGCTTAAAGCAACAGGGAAAAAGTCTGAGCACTTACCGTCCAAAATCACCAGTGCACATACAAACCAACGAGCAGCACTGAACTCATGGCTTGATTATATTGTAGATACTCAATGGAACTTTATCAGTCAATGCATTCTGTCATGCGGTTGTTTACACTTGGAGAACGTGTATGTTAGAAGATAACCTACCATGATTATTTGTTTGTTTATTTTTATTATGATATTAAAATGACCAAAAATGTATCTATATCAAACCATTGACAGCTGTTTACACACTCAGTGGTTACTTCAGTTATTATATGTTGTCTATTAAACAAGTGTAAAAGTTCCTACCAACCAAGGAAGCTGAAATCATCCTAGTGTTCAAACTTTAAGGTTCATCTCAGGATTAGAAGGGAAGCGACTTTAAACTTACCTTTACTTACAAACACACAAACATCTTCTTTAATGCTAATACCAGCAGATGTGCAGCAGATGTGCTTAATAAACTGCCACATTGTACATGATCAGTACACCCATCTGAGAACAAAGCTAAATGTTTTTTATTTATTTATTTATTTATTTATTTATTTATTTATTTATTTATTTATTTATTTATTTTTTAATGTACCAAAAATGTATATTTTATGGAAATGCCTAATAAGTACACTTTTATTACACTATTATAAGAAAGCGTACCTGAAGTATATGCTGTGCACTTTGCTATTCAGATATATCACATACAGTTTATTATGAAATATTTATTAGATTTATTATTTATTAGATTTATTATTTCTGATTTGATTTCTGTTAAAAATCAAAATAAATCAATCAATAAAAAAATTACAAAGAGGTGAAAGGTTTTATTCTTACAATGACATTTTGCATTATATCTGCAATGTGCTTACTGTAAAAGTATGTGAGCATATTATTTTAATCCAAAGAAAATAAATCTCTAAAATGAAAACTTTACAAGAGAGGGCAAAATCTATTATTTTCAATGTAAGTTAATATAATTTGTTATTGTTTTTTCCCCTTTTGGACAGCGATAATTTATTTTTAAAGTTCCACAAAGTGCAAGAATACTGCCAGTGAGCTGACATCTGAATGCAACTATGGTCTTAAAAAAATCATATTTTGAAAAATGACTGATTATGCCTGGTATGGTGGTCTATTAAGCACATCTGCCAGAAAGACAATCTTATAATGAGTGAAAGCTGAATATGTGAAGAAGCATACCATAACTGTTCTGTTTGTGTCTGTATTATTTATTTCCTGCCCATTATTTATGTATGAGGACTTACCTGTAGATGTTTTTACAGGACATGGTGGACTGAGTAATGACATGTCATGGGTGGGTGTTTGCTTGCTTCAGTGCGAATAGGTACACATTGTGGCAACTCTGAATATAGAACCATTACTTTGTTGATACTGTTGCTAGTTGATACTGTTAGTACTCTTGGAGCAGAGACCACTGCATACAGTATATCAGTAAGAGCTCCTTTGAAAGCGGCACTTCGTGCTGTGTAGAATAATATACATATGTAATCTCACCATGGAAGAAAGAGCAAGCAGTGAAGCATTTCTGCAATACTGAATTGTTTAATCAGGTTTAATGAAGCACATATGCGTATACTTTATTTTGGTTGTATCTGAATATGTTAATATATTCTGATATAGTGCATGTCATGTGCTGTTGGTGTTTGTGTTGTGTGGGTGCATGTGTGTTGGGTTAAATCATAATTAATAATAACTCTTACCTTGTTTTCGAGATGCAGAATTTGAGCAGGAGATGCATGGAAAGAAAAAGAGAGAAAAGGAAAATGATCAGAGGGGGTGAGATATTATAACACATCCTGGCTTGTATATGCATATCAAGGCCTAAACCAAGTTTATAGACAAACATGTGCAAAAGTGGAGAATAGGGCAACCACTGAAAACACAGTCCAGGAAATAACTCCAACGAACACCAGAGGGAGCACAAGAAGCAGAGACACACTGTGCATGCGCCTCCAGAAGGGGACACGTGCACAGGAAGGTGGGGGAGGGGGAGAGACGCTGCTTGCTTGCAGGATGTAATAAAATCAATAGGCCATAAAACTCTCCATGGTGCTGATCCCCCTGTTTCTTGAGACAATGGAACAGTCTGCATCATGACTCAGCCTGTTGTCATGGAAACCACATCCCACCTCCTGTACAGACAGCAAGGGTGGGTGTAGGATGTGAGCGTGTGTTGTGTATGTATGGGCATGAGCTTGAGCTTGAGAGAGAGAGAAAGAGAGATTTGGGTGTCTGGTGTCGGTGGGTGGTGGGGGTGGTGTCCAAGCTGTGAAAATGCACTGCAGAGAACAGAAGAGGAAGATCTGGAAATGCTTTGTGGAATCATCTATAACAAACCCTCACACAAATCATATACAGTAGCCATATAAAAACGTATATATGATAAAACCCAGACATGTAATAGAATCTAGAACGTGATTATAAGTATGATAATACGCAGCACATCAGAGGACAACCAGGGACACAACAGAATGCTAAATCAGACAGCAGGACAGAAAGGACATGATAAAGACAATAATGTCTACATACTGAAAAAAGATGACTCTATTAGGGTTCTCCAGTGAAGGTCACGGTTCTATTTAGAACCATGAGTTATATTGATCCATTTACATGCTTACAAGATTCTTTGCATGATGAAAAGTGTCTGTATGTTAAAGGGGAGTGCGCAGTATATGGTTCTACATGGAACCTTTGTGAAAATGGTTCTATATAGAAGTATTTCCTAACCTAGGTCCTGTAGGCACCCTGGCCTGGACATTTAGCACCTCCACAGCTCTTCTCATTCAACTTATCAGCTCATTAGCAAGCTCAGTTAACAAGGAATCCACTGACATGTGCATGGTAGGGTGCCCCCAGGGTTGTGAGACCAAAAAGGGTTCTTTTACTGTCATAAGCTTAACACCATAACAGCAGAATGACAGAACACAGTTTGGTGCTGCATAGAACCATGCACAACACATTCTCCATTTATCCAACAAAGTATTTCAGCATGCAAAGAATTATTTAACCATGCATATGGATGGTTTATGGCTCTATAGAAAAGCATTGTCTTTACTTAAGAACCCTTGAGGGACCATCTCTTTAGGAGTGTAGGTAAGGCTGGTGAAAATAAGGTTCCATGATCTAAGTTTGTAAAAAGACTTCTGAGGGAGCAGGTTTCCAGAGAGAAGGAATACCTGCAGAAAATTCAACAAAACTATGAAGATCGTATGGAGAAAATATAATTAGCCCAGGGGAAGACGACCTGAGTGCACAAGTTGGTACAGAAGAAGAAGACAAGGCACATGAAAGGGGTAGTTAAAGTTTTATACAGTCATATGCAAAAGTTTGGCTGCGTCTGTCAAATTCAAGGTTTTGTTGATTTTAATAATAATGAAGTTACCTCAGCTCACCTCACCTCAGCTCACCTCACCTCAGCTCACCTCACCTTTTAATGCACTATTACTGTTTATTTACTCAATTTAATATACTGAAAAAAAAAAACCATAAAATGTTTAAATGTTTACATGCGTCTCTCTCTCTCTCTCTCTCTCTCTCTCTCTCTCTCTGTCTCTCTCTCTCTCTGTCTCTCTCTGTCTCTCTGTCTCTCTCTCTCTCTCTCTCTCTCTCTCTCTATATATATATATATATATATATATATATATATATATATATATATATATATATATATATATATATATATATATATATATATATATATATACACATTTTACATTTATGGCATTTTGCTGACACTCTTTTCCAGAGTGAATTACAAGGTTATTGGTATCACAGGTAGGGCGATATAGTGTTAGAAGTCTTGCCCAAGTAACCAGCATCAAACCAAAAGGGAAGACAAAAGCAGTAACCAAAAACAAGCAAAGGTCATAAACAGGAATAAACATACTATACTATAATACTATCAACAAGACTATATATATACTGAGTGTATATATATATATGTATGCTTTTTTATATACATAGTGTATATAACTGAGTATATATATATATATATATATATATATATATATATATATATATATATATATATATATATCCTTAAATTTTCTGATACAGCAGCAGGTTTAACTGATGCCTGTTTGCAGGGCTTCACACATAAAGAGACACGCTGGGTTTGAGAAACTGAATTCAAAACAAAGGACTCCACTGCAGGTGCCCCTCCCTCTCCTCCATATGGCTGGAAAAGCGCACAGACCAGCACTGCTCACACAGCTCCCTGGAGAAGAGACCGAGGCTCTGCTTCAGCCCTTCAAACTGTGTATGCCTGCGTTTGTATTTGACGGATATAACTTTGTCCATATATGCAGTGTTAATGACTGCTCTCACACATGCACCAGTACTAATGACAGACTGTGCTACTTATGTATTAGTAGTGCATAAATGACAATGTGCGATATAGACTTCTCAATGGCCCTGAAGTCACAGAAGACAAACTGAGCTTTCCATTATGACATCACAAAGGTCCTTATAAGGCAGCATTCCATTCCACATGGTCCATAAGCAGTACTGTTAAACTCCCTACACGGAATTTGGGGGGTTTAGGGGACCCTTGATTTGAAATCCTACAATGTCTTAATCGAACATGACTGTTTGAGAGACCTGCATTGATGGATGAGAAGTGATAAACTGTTGTTCACTACAACCAGTGAAGTGTAACGGTTCCCTCCAACTGAACTTTTTCCACTTCCTATAGTTTGGAATCCTGCTTATGATGTTTGAATGCGCTGGGCAATACACTTTGTACAGAACCACAAAGGCAACTGGAATGTACATACAATTAGACTTCAAAACATAATACATGTTCCTTAACGACATCATAATGGCCCATAAGTGACAGTGAACAGTTGGTAAACACTTTATTTATTCATAAAAAAATCTTTTCAAGCCAAACACTGGCAATACCTTCCTATTTGCACTTTATTGTTCAATATATAGTGTGAACTTAGAATGCTAAATGTTCCAGATCAAATGTTTGTACTATTTATTTATTTATTTATTTATTTATTTACCACATTATTGTTTCAGGTAAGACATCTAGTAAGATTCGTGACCAAGTGCATAAGTGCAAGGTAAGGATATGGAAGACCGGTTCTTATGTTGTAGAAAAAGGTGAGAAAACAGAAGAAGAAGATGAAAAAAAGACAACAACAACAACAACAACTCCATGTTTGCCTAAAATCACAGCTAGAACCCAAAAATGTATATCTGATGTATATTATTCTCTATTATTTATCCTCTATACAAGTATAAGTCAAAAATAGGACCAGCATGCTACAGTATGCAGATGATACAGTCATGGTTTCTCAGCTTTGACACAATAATAATATAAAGTCACCTGTTTGTGCTGTTTGTAAAAGGTGTCTTAGTATGGATTCTGACAAAGCAACTTTACCTACAGGTAACAAAAATAAAATAACCTGAAACTGAAAGATAAGCAGTTATAAAGGGAGACACATGCTACTTCAAATTGTGGATGGACAGCTTATATACCTGTTAATAGAAAATGAAAGGGTTTATGTTTTCATAGGAGGATGAATGGATTGATAGGTAGATAAAAAAGAACACTAAAGCAGATAAAAATATCAGAGTGGTACAGAAGTAACACCTAGAATTGTACTGGGTGTGCAACAATTTCCCAAATGATCTAGGTCTAATAATCAACCATTATTACTATGATAATAAAACTAGGTACTAGGTAAGACTGTTACAATGACACATTTACTGGGTACAGTTAAAGTTGTAGCAGGACATGTGTACTTTTAGAAAGAAATAAGAAGTATAAGAAAAAGAAGAAGGAGGAGGAGGAGGAGGAGGAGGAGGAGAAGAAGAAGAAGAAGAAGAAGAAGAAGAAGAAGAAGAAGAAGAAGAAGAAGAAGAAGAAGAAGAAGAAGAAGGAGGAGGAGGAGGAGGAGTAGGAGGAGGAGGAGGAGGAGAGGAGGAGGAGGAGGAGAAGGAGAAGAAGAAGACATAGAAAACAAGAAAACTTAATAAAACTGCGTCATGAACCAGAGAGAAGATACAGGACCTTGGACAGCACCCATGTGGCTGAATCTGTAAACAGACTGATTGTATGCTTGTAACTGGAGCAGGACAGTGTGTACAGCACATCTGTCCTGAATAATATCCACACTTTGATTTGTAATATTGTGGAATGAACTGGTGAATTAATGCAACACAAGGAAACTCATAATCTAAAGGTAAACTGTATTTAGTGATCTGTTGATGATGATGTCATGTGTTCTTTCCAAAATATTAAAACAACCTTCTTTATCCCCGAACACACTTATTTACAGCAACATCAAATAAAATGTATTGATATTTCCTGATATTATATATCCAGTAACAAACTAATCGGCACAACACTGCACACGTATAGTGATTTTAGCGACTGTCTATATTTAAACTGTGGCTAGTGCCTTGGCTGGCAACAATGTTCCACTCACACCAGCACAACACACACTAACACATCACCACCACGTCAGTGTCACTGCAGTGCTGAGAATGATCCACCACCCATATACTACCTGCTCTGTGGGGGTCCTGTGGGGGTCCTGACCATTGAAGAACAGGGTAATACAGTATACAGAGAAACAGATGTACTACAGTCTGGAACTGGAGAACTAGAAAGTGCTCTTGTATTCTACAAGTCTGGTTTATTCCGACTCCTCCTCTGTTTTACACTTTAGTCAGTTGCAGTACATGAGAAATGATGTACCAGCCAGAGAGATTCAGACAAACTATAGATATGTGGTCCTATATGAACTATTTCTCAGAAAACATGTCTATTTGCCTTTTAATGGCTCCGGTTATTATTATTAATGATTAAAACTGTATTCATATTTCATTCATTTCTACTACAATGGATTTGTGTTGTGACAGCTATTATAACTCTTATTCTAAGTATAATTGAGATTTAATTCATTACTTCATTACATCTCTCTTGCTCATGGTATTGGTATTGATATCCAAGACTATCATCAGCTGTCTGTGCTATATGTGGAGTGATACTGTGGGTGATACTGTGGGTGCAGAACAGTGCTTTGGAGATGCATCAACTGGGTGGATTCATTTATCTATAATCACACTGCAGCTTCTATAAAACTAGCTATTCCAATTCTATCTTAATGGTCTTTGTGCACTGCCTATGTATACAGTGTATTGACTGCAAAAAAACACAACAGTACCAACAGCTTAAAGCTCTAGGTTGATATTGCATCATCAGTCCATATAGGCCCCTTAAAACAACCAATAAAATGCTTTAAGCTTTTTGAGACTGTTATTCTGTTTAATGTAGAAACAAACAGGACACTGATGAGACTCTGCTCTGATTATGGCTTCCATGAGTTTAATCAGATGAGCCTACATGCAAATGTCAACCCGCAGATTAAATGACGAAGTATAAACACATCTTCCAGCTGTATAGAGTTTACATGTGTACAAGAACATGACCTGGATACGCACTGATCTCTCTGCAACACTTCCAGTCTGAGCATGTCTTTAAGACAGAGCCCAAAGGTGTTACCATGGAAACCGAAATGAACTGGCAGGGCGGTAGCTCTCAGATAAACCAGTGCTGTAATCCAACAGTAAAGCTATTGATGCAACCGTGGCAAACAGCCCATCAGCAAACAACAGATGAACTGAATCAGCTTCGGCACATAACTGATAACAAATAATGACTTACTGATCATAACCGAATTCAGAAAAGGTTGTGCTGTGCTGGCTATTCTGTGCAATTCAGACTGATGCTGTCTGGCCTCACATATATGTCTGGCTGCTGTAATGCCCCTCCCAGTTCCCCGACGAGCTCAACAGCAAACACATCTTCAATCCTACCGCTTATAAATGCAGATGAACTGATTTCTATGCTTGTTGCCAATTGGTAGCATAAATGAGCAGAGTTCATTTCAAACAGATACCTCATTATCACTTCTCACTGCGATGGCTCCCTCAGTACGGAATGCTTTACATCCTAAATGGAGACAATAGAGCTCTGTGTGTGGAGTGATAGACAGAGACTGAACTGATCTCATAAGATACTGTTATGTGTTAGCAGCCTGTTTGCCCTATTCGTCCTCCCCTTAAGAAATGTGTGTAATGAGGTAATATAGAATATATATATATATATATATATATATATATATATATATATATATATATATATATATAACACTGTACATGAGGAAAGCCTACAGATGAGATACAGAACGCTGCTCCCGCAGGAGAATATTAGAGCTGTGCATGTGCATAAGGGATGGGGTGGGGGAAGTAAGGGCACCATGTGCTATGAGACTGAAAACTGGGTCAGTGTACTCCAGTGCTGGGATGTGTTTGAGTGAGAGAGCCACTGCTGGCTGGCGAAGAGGGGGATAAAGAGGAGTGCTGCTCATGCACACAGGCCAAACTATATAGATCAGTTAGACATACCACTGGTTATTATATAAGAATGACTAAACAAATAGACCTTAAATCAATCACTTCCTCTCGCTATTAATAGTCATTAAACAGAAGAGCCAGAAAACCAACAATGAACAAGCATCGCAAAGGAGAACCAGAACACTAAGAAACACTACCGAAACACTACCGTTGTCGCCAGAATCAACATCGGACGTTTATAATGGCTATCACGGTGCCCGGCACTGCCTCTTCAGATACAGCGCTAGAGAACGACATGATGGTTATTTTTCGGAGCGTTATTATTTACGTCAGTGACGTCAAACATTACTTCGCTGGTGTCCGTCAGCCCTCCGTGATCTTTAGCCTTGACTTTGATCTGCTTGTGTTTCTCGTAGTCTATGTCTCCTCCGACTCGGATCTCACCTGAACTGGTATCAATAGGAAACAAAGACTTTGCTGCGGAGGTCACGTGCTCAAAATAATACTCTATACAGTGACCGGACTCATCAGCGTCGGTCGCACTTAGAGTTGTCACGAGTGTACCTTTGGCTGCGTTAGTCCAACAAAGACGAGGGTGAAATAGTCAGGGAGGAAAGCTGGTGTGGTGTGGAACACTCATGAAATCCGTCACTGTGCTGATATTAAAACGTGGAAGTAACCAAGGAACGGTGAAGGAGCTTCGCTGGAAGCATGAGACAATAAGAGGCTCTGCAGTGAGATTTAATGTACGATGTTGCTTTATGCTAAAGGCAGAGTCGAAAAACATGAAAGGAGCAATATTACATCCGATGAGCTGCGGCAACTAGAGGTCAAATACAGGACTGCAGTTGTGGCATTGTGGGAAAAAAAGGGGAACGTGAAAGAAATATATATCAAAAAGAAATCATAAAGAAATATTTATTTATTTATTAGTAGCAGAAGCAATAGTAATACTATATTATTATTACTATTTTTATTGTTATTGTTGTTATAATAATACTACTACTGCTAATAATAATAATAGCAATAAAAATAACAATAATAATAATAATAATAATAATAATAGTAATAATAGTAATAGTAATAGTAATAGTAATAGTAATAGTAATAATAATAATAATAATAATAATAATAATAATAATAAATAATAACAGTAGCAATAATAATAATAATAATAATAATAACAATAATAATAATAATAATAATAATAATAATAATAATAATAATAATAATAATAATAATAATAATAATAATTATCCATAGGTTGGAAAATGCCAATTGAAGTTACTGAACAAGCTTTGAGTGAACTTTATGAGGACAGCTTTAAAAATTCACAACTCATAGAGATTTTCACTCAGGATATTTGGTGATGTCTGAAATGATAAACAACCTTCACAGTTTTTCCCCCTCAGGTTTCTAAGTAGATTAATTGATGAGATGAGTAACTTGTCAGTGGGTCAGTACCCTTCTAGTCACGTCTTAAGGACTTTACCTGCAACATATTATACTGCAGTTATATTTTAATACGTATTAATTCGAAACACCCATCACAACATCCGCCCTTTAATTTCATTATTTTCTTATCATTTTTAGTCTTCACTGTCACGTTACTAATGAGGGTTGATCGTGCGCTTTTACGCGGAAATGGAAGTGCTTTAACTGCTCCTAGTGGAAAGAATCTGCGTCAATGGCCATTAAGGTAAATAAAGACAGACCTGGTGTTCTCCAGTTCAGGATAGATAGGATAGGATGCGCAAAACCGCAACAAAAAAAAGCACATTCTATGAAAGCCCTTACCATCTCTGGAGAGTCCTGATCATCCAGGAAGTTATTTTCCTTCATTGCGCGCTGCAGAGTCTCTGAGAAACTCGGGTCCACCACTAAAACGCTCTGTCCACCAAGTGTAGAATATTTACAGTCACTTTTCCTCGAGTTGGTCGTCATACACACGTCATAGTTATACATGTGCGGCAGAGTTCCAGTAACTCCTGTGTCTGCGTAACCGGGTGGGTAGTAGGGAATAACTGGGAGATTGGACTGATAGAAAATACGAGACTGTCTCCATCTGTAGATCTTCACTGAGATTATAACCACTACAGTAGTAATGAAAAGGAAAGAAACAGCAGCCAGAGCTAACACTAAGTAAAAGGTCAGGTTATCATTGTACTCTCTGCTGTGCGTAAAGTCCGAGAACTCCGACACCACTTCAGGGAAACTGTCCGCTACAGCTACATTGATGTTCACTACAGCTGAGCGAGACGGCTGTCCGTTATCCTCCACCACAACAGTCAGCTTCTGTTTCACTGCATCTTTATCAGTGACCTGGCGCACAGTCCGTATCTCTCCATTCTGTGGACCCACTTCAAACAGCGCCCTGTCTGTGGCTCTCTGTAGTTTGTAGGAGAGCCAGGCGTTCTGTCCAGAGTCCACATCCACAGCCACCACTTTAGTGACCAGATAGCCAACATCTGCTGAACGGGGCACAATCTCAGCCACCAGAGAGCCACCAGTCTGTACCGGGTACAGGACCTGAGGAGCGTTGTCGTTCTGATCCTGGACTTTAATCTTCACTGTCACGTTACTACTTAGCGGAGGGGAACCTCCATCCTGCGCTTTTACGCGGAACTGGAAGTCCTTTAACTGCTCGTAGTCGAACGAGCGCACGGCATTAATGACTCCACTATCAGCACTGACTGACACATACGATGAAACAGGAACCCCGTTAACAGCGCTGTCATCTAACATGTAGGAAACACGGGCATTCTGGTTCGAGTCTGCGTCACTGGCCTTCACTGTGAATATGGAGAGACCTGGTGAGTTGTTCTCCAGCACAAAGGCCTCGTAGCTACTTCTCTCAAAGACAGGAGCATTATCATTCACATCTGAAATGTGTAAACGGAGAGAAGCGCTGCTGGAGAGTGAGGGAACTCCCTCATCAGAGCACATCACAGTGATGTTGTACTCAGACTCTGTCTCTCTATCCAGCTCCTGCTCTGTACGCAGACTGAAGAAGTTGTTGGATGGTGATGTGATAGTAAAGGGAATATTCTCACTGATGGAGCAGTGGACTTGACCATTGGCTCCTGAGTCCGGGTCAATTACATTGATCATGGCAACAACAGTTCCAGGTTCAGACATTTCAGATATTGAACTTGACATTGAAAGAATATTAATGGACGGTTTGTTGTCATTAATATCTAAAACATCGAGAACAACCTTACATGTGTCCGTTAGCCCTCCCTGATCTTTAGCTTGAATTTCAAGCTGATAATGGCTCGATTTTTCATAATCAATCTGACCGTTTAAGACAACATCACCACTATGTTGATCCACTGTAAACAAATCTGACAAACTGTCCGCTGTTTTTGACATGTAGTATGATATCCGCCCGTTCGAGCCTTCATCTGCATCAGAGGCGCTAACAGTGGTCAGCTTTGCGCCCTTAGCTGCGCTTTCTGATATCGTCGCTTTGTACACATGCTGGCTAAACACAGGAGCGTTATCATTAACATCCAGCACAGTAACGTGTATTTTCACTGAGCCAAACCTCACCGGTTCACCTCCATCACTGGCTGTCAATAACAAAGTGAATCTCTCTTGTTTTTCTCTATCAAGAGGTTTCTGTAAAACCATTTGGACTCTTTTATCTCCGCCTGTCTGACTCTGCACCTCTAGAACAAAATGATCTGTTGGTTTTAGCGAATAGCTCTGAAGCCCATTAGTACCAACATCCACATCTATAGCTCTCTCTAGCGTGAATCTGGCCCCCGTTACGGCTGACTCGCTTATCTCAAACCTGATTTCCTCTGTCTGGAAAAAGGGAGCGTTGTCGTTAATGTCCGTGATTTCGACGGTAATGGAGTATAACTCCATCGGGTTCTCCAGAATCATCTGCAGATGTAGAGCACATGGTGTTATCTTCCCACAAAGAGACTCGCGATCTATTTTCTCCTTGATTAGAAGCAGCCCCCTCTCTTTATTCAGCTCGAAGTACTCCGTGGTGTCTACCGTAAAGATGCGCGCTTTTCCAGATTTCAGTCTTTTTGATTCCAAACCCAGATCCTGAGCGATATTCCCAACTATAGATCCTTTAGGCATTTCCTCCGGGATAGAGTAACTGATCTGGCCGAGCACGGAGCGAGAAGAAAGGGCGATGAAGAACAATACCGTGCGCCATCCCACTGAACCAGACATTTTCTCGACGGCACTGCGCATCCTTAGAAATCCGATCCTCATCCAGTGTAAATCCTCAACAATACCAAACGTCCAACAAGAAATGTGTTTAGTATTTGATAAATGCGACCGAACATTCGCCCAACACTGTTTCGAGTAGATTATATGCGACACGAGATCCTTTCTTTTTTTCCTTCCCCCTGTCTGAAACTGTGGGTGGATCTGAGGCGTATACGCATAGACACGAGGGTTCGTTGACAAACAGCGGCCCTCTGAGTCCAAACTAAGTATTACATATCAGCGGAATGTGGTTTAACTCGCGTTAATGCTAAGATGTGAGTAACGGAGAAAATAAGCCACAAACACTCCGGAGTGACGTTTTACGACGGGCAAAAATTGAAAAGAAGCACTCTAAAATTAGTGACCAGTTCGTTTGTTTGTTTACAGAAACAAACACCTGCAACTAAGTATTTATTTCCATGATATGACCAGTTTTCGCAACCAGTTCAGAGAGCTTACGAGAGTCTTCCCTCAACAGAACGCTACATACTGTACATAACTAATAGCCCTGAAAGGAGTAGGAGCTGTCCACCAACGGTAGTGCTGAAAAGAGGCCATTCTAGCTGTTTGGTTGGATTCTTACAACATGCCATTAAAAGACAGGTAAAGAGATTGTCATATAGATATAAAAAAAGGCTAAAGAGATTTAAACCGGCGTGTTCAACCATTTAAAATACATACTATATGAACAAGAATCAATAGTACAATGACCAATTGAGTAAATAAGTTGATCATTAAATAGAAAGTTTAGAAATATTTTTTTTTCTTACCACATCATACAATAGCAAAGAGAGTAGAGTAACACTTAAACTTCATGCTCAGTTCTTTAAGTGATTAGTGCTCATGCTTTAATGGTCAGGGTTTTCAGAGGAGGGGTCTGCTGTGTTCTTGGACGGTTGTGATGTAATGTAATGTTTACAGTTGTTCTGAGTCGATTTGGTTAATTTCTCAGATCAGAATTTAAATTCTCTAAACTGTTAATTCAAACTCCACATTTCCTTGTCACTTGTGCACATCATACTAGCATTTCTCATTGTGTATTTGATTTCAGTCCAATTTCTTGCTGTCAGTCTCCCACATACAGTCCTGTGTAACTCTGTGCTCTGTGTAAATTTGTATTTTGCTAGTTTCCATCAGAAACTATAAAACACTACAGAAACACTGGAAACATGACTAAGTATTCTGACTGCCTTGCTCATCGGCAGTGACACGCAGACTAGACATTCTGATGGCACTGACAATTTAATCAACATAAATATTTGCTATTGAGGGAAAAACAAAGCATTCTGAGAGAGGTACGTGCTCATGCAGGTATTGCATTGAGTTTTGCTGTTTGCACTGATTTGAGAAACGCACTTGTTGTGATGCCAATGTAAATCATGATGTGAGAAATGTGGTGGGAAAAGATGATTGGGAAAAACTGTAAAGTGAGATCAGAAAAGGAAAGCACACTGTCATAATAAGCCTGGGCAGGACAACTAGTTTGGAGCCGGCATCACAATATTCAGGATTTAAGCCCCAGTACAAGCCTAATAATACCTGTGGCACACACAGTATCCATCAGGGCACTTCTCGGCAATTCCTGTGCATGGAGTTACAGTATAGTGAGGGCATGAAGAGTGAGAAACAAGTTGGTAGAGCACAATCATGGCATGATATTTATAGACTGTGTTAATGAAAACATTTTTGTCCATAATATACTGGTGGTGATGTGTGTAGTTCCAGAACTTTTAGTACTTTTACTTCATTGAACAGGCAAAATAGATAGATAGATAGATAGATAGATAGATAGATAGATAGATAGATAGATAGATAGATAGATAGATAGATAGACAGATAGATAGATAGAAAGAAAGATAGACTGCCCAACACCTGAAATACTTATATAGCACGACTTAGTTTAAGAAACCAAGGATGAATACAAGTTTCCAGGATTCATATAATCACTACCTTAGCAGAGACAACAATAAATGAGACTTCAAATACTTAGTAAGAAAAACTCCAAACAACAACAACAACAAACCAATAGATTAATATTAATAACAAAAACAAAAAGTACCAAAAGCACATTCTAAGAAAGCCCTTACCATCTCTGGAGAGTCCTGATCATCCAGGAAGTTATTTTCCTTCATAGCTCGCTTCATAGTCTCTGTAAAACTCGGGTCCACCACTAAAACGCTCTGTCCACCAAGTGTAGAGTATTTACAGTCACTTTTCCTCGAGTTGCTCGTCATACACACGTCATAGTTATACATGTGCGGCAGAGTTCCAGTAACTCCTGTGTCTGTGTAACCGGGTGGGTAGTAGGGAATAACTGGGAGATTGGACTGATAGAAAATACGAGACTGTCTCCATCTGTAGATCTTCACTGAGATTATAACCACTACAGTAGTAATGAAAAGGAAAGAAACAGCAGCCAGAGCTAACACTAAGTAAAAGGTCAGGTTATCATTGTACTCTCTGCTGTGCGTAAAGTCCGAGAACTCCGACACCACTTCAGGGAAACTGTCCGCTACAGCTACATTGATGTTCACTACAGCTGAGCGAGACGGCTGTCCGTTATCCTCCACCACAACAGTGAGCTTCTGTTTCACTGCATCTTTATCAGTGACCTGGCGCACAGTCCGTATCTCTCCATTCTGTGGACCCACTTCAAACAGCGCCCTGTCTGTGGCTCTCTGTAGTTTGTAGGAGAGCCAGGCGTTCTGTCCAGAGTCCACATCCACAGCCACCACTTTAGTGACCAGATAGCCAACATCTGCTGAACGAGGCACAATCTCAGCCACCAGAGAGCCACCAGTCTGTACCGGGTACAGGACCTGAGGAGCGTTGTCGTTCTGATCCTGGACTTTAATCTTCACTGTCACGTTACTACTGAGAGGAGGGGAGCCTCCATCCTGCGCTTTTACGCGGAACTGGAAGTCCTTTAACTGCTCGTAGTCGAAAGAGCGCACGGCATTAATGACTCCACTATCAGCACTGACTGACACATACGATGATACAGGAACCCCGTTAACAGCGCTGTCATCTAAAATGTAGGAAACACGGGCATTCTGGTTCGAGTCTGCGTCACTGGCCTTCACTGTGAATATGGAGAGACCTGGTGAGTTGTTCTCCAGCACAAAGGCCTCGTAGCTACTTCTCTCAAAGACAGGAGCATTATCATTCACATCTGAAATGTGTAAACGGAGAGAAGCGCTGCTGGAGAGTGAGGGAACTCCCTCATCAGAGCACATCACAGTGATGTTGTACTCAGACTCTCTCTCTCTATCCAGCTCCTGCTCTGTACGCAGACTGAATATTTTGTTGGATGGTGATGTGATAGTAAAGGGTATATTCTCACTGATGGAGCAGTGGACTTGACCGTTGGCTCCTGAGTCTGGATCATTTACTTTCATCATTGCAACAACTGTTCCAATTGTAGACATTTCAGATATTGAACTTGACATGGACAGAATGTTAATTGATGGTTTGTTATCATTAATGTCTAATATGTCAATAATTAATTTGCACGAGTCAGAAAGCCCCCCCTGATCTTTAGCTTGAATTTCAAGCTGATAATGATTCGATTTTTCAAAGTCAATGTCACCATTTAAAACGACCTCTCCACTATGTCGATCCACAATAAACAAATCTGACAAACTGCCGAATTTTTTAGACATGTAGTATGATATCCGCCCATTCGAGCCTTCATCTGCATCAGAGGCGCTAACAGTGGTCAGCTTGGCGCCCTTAGCTGCGCTTTCTGATACAGTAGCCTTGTATACTTTCTGCGTAAACACAGGAGCGTTATCATTAACATCCAGCACAGTAACGTGTATTTTCACTGAGCCTGACATCACCGGGTCACCTCCATCACTGGCTGTCAATAACAAAGTGAATCTCTCTTGTTTTTCTCTATCAAGAGGTTTCTGTAAAACCATTTCTACGCTCTTATCTCCGCCTGTCTGACTCTGCACCTCTAGAACAAAATGATCTGTGGGTTTTAGCGAATAGCTCTGAAGCCCATTAGTACCAACATCCACATCTATAGCTCTCTCTAGCGTGAATCTGGCCCCCGTTACGGCTGACTCGCTAATCTCAAACCTGATTTCCTCTGTCTGGAAAAAGGGAGCGTTGTCGTTAATGTCCGTGATTTCGACGGTAATGGAATATAACTCCATCGGGTTCTCCAAAATCATCTGCAGATGAAGAGCACATGGAGTCGTTTCTGCACAAAGAGACTCTCGATCTATTTTCTCCTTGACGAGAAGCAGCCCCCTCTCTTTATTCAGCTCGATGTACTCCGTGTTGTCCTCCGTAAAGATGCGCGCTTTTCCAGATTTCAACCTTTTTACATCCAAACCCAGATCCTGAGCGATATTCCCAACTATAGATCCTTTATGCATTTCCTCCGGGATGGAGTAACTGACCTGGCCGAGCACGGAGCGAGAAGAAAGGACGACGAGGAACAATACCGTGCGCCATCCCACTGAACCAGACATTTTCGTGGCGGTGCTGAAGATCCTTATGAAAATCAGCCGCATTCAGTCGTTGAATTAGTAAACGCGGAATGCGAAATCCATCCGCAATCTTAGGCTTCAAAATGCAATGCAAACGCTCGCGCTCGGATAGCACCCTCGTAGGAAATTATATGCGACACGAGATCCTTTCTTTCTATCCTTCCTCCTCCCTGATACTGTGGGTGGATCTGAGGCGTATACGCATAGACACGAGGGTTCGTTGACAAACAGCGGCCCTATGAGTCCAAACTATGTATTACATTTCAGCGGAATGTGAATCGCTAAAATAAATGAAATTCGTGCAAATAGCGACATGTAATCCATTAGGCTTTGCGGAGTGAGATTTTACGAGTGCCAAAACTGGAAATAAACATTCAGAAATCATTTCATTATGTTTAAATCAGCGGTTTCTACAACAAAAGTACAATATTGTTTTAAATGACGTGATCAAGTTTTCAAATCAGTTCACAGAGTTATGGAGAGTACTCGGATTCAGTGGAGTTGTAAACAGAAGGAGCTGTCCATCGACTGCTGTGCTGAAATGAGGCGATTAGGTTAGCTTGATTGGGACCGTAGAATATAATTTTCAGGAAAAAGCATGGGAGCTTGTCCTGCAGCTCCAAATTAAAGTTTAAGCAGGTAAAAGCGAGATGATTGTATTTTATTAATAATAACATGTAAACAAAATTCAAGCAAAAAAGTACTAATATTTCAATTAAACGAAAATATTTGTAAAAAAAAACAAGAAAGACCAATGAAGTTGGTTTCATGTGAATGCTAATAATTATTTGCATTAATGAAATTCAGAAATTATGATTTACTCTCTCTGAGAAACCAAAAACACAGATTGCACCAATTTTAATGCAATGTAAAAATAAAGGAGCTGAAAAGGCGCTAGAGAACACGAATTATCAAGTACCACATACAATGCGTCAAAACATCTTCAACAGTGCCCTACACTAAAACCAAAGAAAGACATAATCAGAAATCCCTTACCATCTCTGGAGAGTCCTGATCATGCAGGAAGTTATTTTCCTTCATAGCTCGCTTCATAGTCTCTGTAAAACTCGGTTCCACCACTAAAACGCTCTGTCCACCAAGTGCAGAATATTTACAGTCACTTTTCCTCGAGTTGGTCGTCATACACACGTCATAGTTATACATGTGCGGCAGAGTTCCAGTAACTCCTGTGTCTGCGTAACCGGGTGGGTAGTAGGGAATAACTGGGAGATTGGACTGATAGAAAATACGAGACTGTCTCCATCTGTAGATCTTCACTGAGATTATAACCACTACAGTAGTAATGAAAAGGAAAGAAACAGCAGCCAGAGCTAACACTAAGTAAAAGGTCAGGTTATCATTGTACTCTCTGCTGTGCGTCAAGTCCGAGAACTCCGACACCACTTCAGGGAAACTGTCCGCTACAGCTACATTGATGTTCACTACAGCCGAGCGAGACGGCTGTCCGTTATCCTCCACCACAACAGTGAGCTTCTGTTTCACTGCATCTTTATCAGTGACCTGGCGCACAGTCCGTATCTCTCCATTCTGTGGACCCACTTCAAACAGCGCCCTGTCTGTGGCTCTCTGTAGTTTGTAGGAGAGCCAGGCGTTCTGTCCAGAGTCCACATCCACAGCCACCACTTTAGTGACCAGATAGCCAACATCTGCTGAACGAGGCACAATCTCAGCCACCAGAGAGCCACCAGTCTGTACCGGGTAGAGGACCTGAGGAGCGTTGTCGTTCTGATCCTGGACTTTAATCTTCACTGTCACGTTACTACTGAGAGGTGGGGAGCCTCCATCCTGCGCTTTTACGCGGAACTGGAAGTCCTTTAACTGCTCGTAGTCGAAAGAGCGCACGGCATTAATGACTCCACTATCAGCACTGACTGACACATACGATGATACAGGAACCCCGTTAACAGCGCTGTCATCTAAAATGTAGGAAACACGGGCATTCTGGTTCGAGTCTGCGTCACTGGCCTTCACTGTGAATATGGAGAGACCTGGTGAGTTGTTCTCCAGCACAAAGGCCTCGTAGCTACTTCTCTCAAAGACAGGAGCATTATCATTCACATCTGAAATGTGTAAACGGAGAGAAGCGCTGCTGGAGAGTGAGGGAACTCCCTCATCAGAGCACATCACAGTGATGTTGTACTCAGACTCTCTCTCTCTATCCAGCTCCTGCTCTGTGCGCAGACTGAAGAAGTTGTTGGATGGTGATGTGATAGTAAAGGGAATATTCTCACTGATGGAGCAGTGGACTTGACCATTCGCACCTGAATCCGGGTCATTTACTTTCATCATAGCAACAACGGTGCCAGGCGTAGACTCTTCGGATATAGAATTAGACTTGGAGATGATGTTGATGGTTGGTGTGTTATCATTAACATCTAACACATCAACAATTAATTTACAAGAGTCCGTTAGCCCTCCCTGATCTTTAGCTTGAATTTCAAGCTGATAATGGCTCGACTTTTCATAATCAACCTGACCGTTTAAGACAACATCACCACTATGTCGATCCACTATAAATAAATCTGACAGACTGTCCGCTGTTTTCGACATGTAGTATGATATACGACCGTTTGTGCCTTCATCTGCATCAGAGGCGCTAACAGTGGTCAGTTTTGCGCCCTTAGCTGCGCTTTCTGATATAGTCGCTTTGTATACTTTCTGCGTAAATACTGGAGCGTTATCATTAGCATCCAGCACAGTGACGTCTATTTTCACTGAGCCAGATCTCACCGGGTCACCTCCATCATTGGCTGTCAATACCAAAGTGAATCTCTCTTGTTTTTCTCTATCAAGAGGTTTCTGTAAAACCATTTCTACGCTCTTATCTCCGCCTGTCTGACTCTGCACCTCTAGAACAAAATGATCTGTGGGTTTTAGCGAATAGCTCTGAAGCCCATTAGTACCAACATCCACATCTATAGCTCTCTCTAGCGTGAATCTGGCCCCCGTTACGGCTGACTCGCTTATCTCAAACCTGATTTCCTCTGTCTGGAAAAAGGGAGCGTTGTCGTTAATGTCCGTGATTTCGACGGTAATGGAATATAACTCCATCGGGTTCTCCAGAATAATTTGAAAATGCAGCGCACAGGGGGTGATTTTAGCACAAAGAGACTCTCGATCTATTTTCTCCTTGATGAGAAGCAGCCCCCTCTCTTTATTCAGCTCGATGTACTCCGTACTGTCCTCCGTAAAGACGCGCGCTTTTCCAGATTTCAGTCTTTTTACATCCAAACCCAGATCCTGAGCGATATTCCCAACTATAGATCCTTTGGGCATTTCCTCCGGGATAGAGTAACTGACCTGGCCGAGCACGGAGCGAGAAGAAAGGACGACGAGGAACAATACCTCATGCCACATCGCTGCAAATGCTCTTTCCTTACTGCAGAGACGAATTCCAGAAAATACATATAAATCCACGTTTTTATCGGGTTTTTATCGTCACAGTTATCGGATATACGTCCAGACTCGATTAATATCGACACAAATAGCGAAAATATTCCACTCAGACGCCGATGACACGGAAAACACGACTGCAGAGCTTTTCTTTCTCTGATTATTCAGGGGGATGTGGGCGAATTCAGGGCGTACACATAGAGAGGCCGCGTATGTTGATAAACAGCGTCACTTTGAGTCAGAATTGTGAATTGCACACCTTCCATTGCCAAATGAGCTGAATAAGTATTAAATAATGCTTTTATAAACTAGAATTTATGTTCATACACTTAATGTAAAGTAGCAAAATGAATAAAAAAAATAACTTCAACAAATACACGAAAACACAAAGCGTATGAATGTATATTGTTTTGATTGCCACTGCCATTATAAATTAGAAAAAGAAAAAAATAGAATTTAAAAAAGAAAGAAGGCTCATCTCTCCCTATTTGATACACACTGCAAAATAAATTAATTAATTAATTAATAAATGAATTAATAAATAAATAAATAACAATACACACACTGTAAAAAGCGTTTTGTTGGTCTAAACTAAAAAAAAAAAAAAAAAAAGAACTATTTTAATTACCTGCTGGTGAATTAGGTGTTTTTAAGGTAAAAAGGGAATTCATACGAACGATTCTTTCAGTCAAAGTGATTTTTCAGTTGAGTAAAACTGATTCAATTACTTTTAACAAATAGAAGAATTGTTTTGAGGTTGCACGTTTTACAATGCAGTTATTAGTCTTACAAGAATTTAGTCACGGGCTATTCTAAAAAGTTAATATTCAATTTAAAATAATAAATTAATAAATTCCATACACTGATCATCAATCTGTTACCCTAATATTTCAACTGGAATTAATTCAACATTTCATTTTAACGAAGTTACTTACTATTTAACTTTAAAATCTGCACCATGTTTTTACAGTGTCTGAAACTCCAGGGAAACATACAACAATATCATTAAATAGTGACAAAATGAAAGTTTAATAGAGTACTGCCTAGAAAGCCAACAACGAGCTAGGTGCGTGTATGCTTGAGATCGTTTTCACACTGGCGCTGTCCAACACGTGTGGTTCTGAAAAGAGGGGAACGAACTTCTACACGATAACTGATTCTACGACGTGATAAAGCTTTCACAAACCAACGTCATTTTCACGATAGTAACAACATCAGCAAAACGTATGAGTTTAGATTTCCAAATAAGGTCAGTTTTAAGGTAACGGCACTACAAATGCCAGGTCCATCTGATTACAGCATTTCAAAGATTGTAATTTTACACCGGGAGATTTCCAGTCGTCATCAACCACCAAAACTTTCAATTAGAACAATATAATGCTGCAGTGTGGTAAGTATCAGCTTAACGGCAAGAAAAGGTCGTTTGAAGTCAGGTATAAGGACACTGGTTAACCAACCTAACAAAGAACTAACTTTCTGAAATGTCCAACCGTCTAGAGCTGTTAAAACAAGTGGTGCTGAAATGTACTGAAAAATTGCCTGAAGACGCGATGCTCTGGTTTTACATGGTTTAAACACGGGTCATTGGAATGCAAACGAATTCAATGCTTGATCAACCAATATCAGATAGAATTACTGAAGATTGCAGTTAAAAGAAACCATCTATTTTCAGGAAAAAATACCATAAATCTTTATATATTTCACTATATAATGACGAACTGGCAAATATATATATATATATATATATATATATATATATATATATATATATATATATATATATATATATATATATATATATAAATAAAAGAACATAATATAATATATATGGGACAGGAGAAATTTCCCTACTACCTACTATAAAGCTCTTAGTCACGTCGTTTAATGCAAAATGTCAGCAAGCGCTTACCAATTCTGGAGATTCGGGGTCTTCTAGAAGATTCTTTTCTTTCATTGCGCGCTGCAGAGTCTCTGAGAAACTCGGGTCCACCACTAAAACGCTCTGTCCACCGAGTGTAGAATATTTACAGTCGCTTTTCCTCGAGTTGGTCGTCATACACACGTCATAGTTATACATGTGCGGCAGAGTTCCAGTAACTCCTGTGTCTGCGTAACCGGGTGGGTAGTAGGGAATAACTGGGAGATTGGACTGATAGAAAATACGAGACTGTCTCCATCTGTAGATCTTCACTGAGATTATAACCACTACAGTAGTAATGAAAAGGAAGGAAACAGCAGCCAGAGCTAACACTAAGTAAAAGGTCAGGTTATCATTGTACTCTCTGCTGTGCGTCAAGTCCGAGAACTCCGACACCACTTCAGGGAAACTGTCCGCTACAGCTACATTGATGTTCACTACAGCTGAGCGAGACGGCTGTCCGTTATCCTCCACCACAACAGTGAGCTTCTGTTTCACTGCATCTTTATCAGTGACCTGGCGCACAGTCCGTATCTCTCCATTCTGTGGACCCACTTCAAACAGCGCCCTGTCTGTGGCTCTCTGTAGTTTGTAGGAGAGCCAGGCGTTCTGTCCAGAGTCCACATCCACAGCCACCACTTTAGTGACCAGATAGCCAACATCTGCTGAACGAGGCACAATCTCAGCCACCAGAGAGCCACCAGTCTGTACCGGGTACAGGACCTGAGGAGCGTTGTCGTTCTGATCCTGGACCTTAATCTTGACTGTCACGTTACTACTGAGAGGAGGGGAGCCTCCATCCTGCGCTTTTACGCGGAACTGGAAGTCCTTTAACTGCTCGTAGTCGAAAGAGCGCACGGCATTAATGACTCCACTATCAGCACTGACTGACACATACGATGATACAGGAACCCCGTTAACAGCGCTGTCATCTAACATGTAGGAAACACGGGCATTCTGGTTCGAGTCTGCGTCACTGGCCTTCACTGTGAATATGGAGAGACCTGGTGAGTTGTTCTCTAGCACAAAGGCCTCGTAGCTACTTCTCTCAAAGACAGGAGCATTATCATTCACATCTGAAATGTGTAAACGGAGAGAAGCGCTGCTGGAGAGTGAGGGAACTCCCTCATCAGAGCACATCACAGTGATGTTGTACTCAGACTCTCTCTCTCTATCCAGCTCCTGCTCTGTACGCAGACTGAAGAAGTTGCTGGATGGTGATGTGATTGTAAAGGGAATATTCTCACTGATGGAGCAGTGGACTTGACCATTCGTACCTGAATCCGGGTCATTTACTCTAATCATTGCAACCACAGTTCCAGGAGGAGACTCCTCTGATATAGAGCTGGACATAGACATTATAGTTATAGCTGGTGTATTGTCATTCATGTCGAGCACGTCAATCATTACTTTACACGAATCTGAGAGGCCTCCTTGATCTCTAGCTTTAATATCAAGCTGATAGTGGCTTGTTTTTTCATAGTCCATTATTCCGTTTAGTGATATTTCACCGTTTTGTCTGTTTATTATAAACAGGTCTTTGACATCTTCGTCTACCTTTGAAATGTAATACATCACCTGGCCATTAATGCCTTCGTCGGCATCAGAGGCGCTAACGGTGGTCAGTTTGGATCCTTTTGGGGAATTTTCGGTTATTATGGCTTTATATACCTTCTGACTAAAAACCGGAGCGTTATCATTAGCGTCTAGTACAGTAACATGTATTTGGACGGTGCCGGACAGCGCTGGCTCACCGCCATCAATCGCTGTTAACATTAAAGTAAACCGCTCGTTCTTCTCTCTATCTAGCGGCCTGCGTAAAACCATCTCTACGTTTTTACCTCCGTCTGCGTGGCTCTGCAATTCGAGAACAAAGTGATCTGTTGGCTTGAGTGAATAGCTCTGTAGGCCGTTAGTACCAACATCTGCATCCACCGCTCCGTCTAACATGAACCTCGCTCCTGTCACGGCCGACTCGCTAATCTCAAAACGGATATCTTCTGTCTGGAATGTAGGAGCGTTATCATTGATATCCGTGACTTCGACGGTAATCGTGTACATCTCCATCGGGTTCTCCAGAATCATCTGCAGATGTAGAGCGCAGGGTGTTGTTTTAGCGCACAGAGACTCTCGATCTATTTTCTCTTTTATCAGGAGCATGCCCCTCTCTTTGTTCAGCTCGATGTACTCCGTGCTGTCCCCGGAGAATATCCGCGCTTTTCCAGATTTCAGCCTTTTTACATCTAATCCCAGATCCTGAGCGATATTTCCAACCATCGAGCCTTTCGACATTTCCTCCGGGATGGAGTAACTGACCTGCCCTAGCGCGGAGCGAGAAGAAAGGAGGACGAGGAACAATACCGTGTGCCACATCACTGCAGCGGGAATAATCCTGCCTAAAATGACGCGGAAATCCAGACTTCCAATCCTATATCTCAGCAGTGATCGAATAAACATCCAGATTTGATGGATTTGAGAACAACCGACGAATATACTCCACTCAGATGCCGAAAACACGGAAAACGCGACCGCAGAGCTTTTCTTTCTCTGATTATTCCGGGGGATGTGGGTGAGTCTAAGGCGTACACATACGGAGGCAGTGTATCCTTGTTAAACAGCGTCACTTTGAGTCAGAATTAGGAATTGCAAAAGCAAAATTCACAAATAGCTTCCTAAATTATGAAACAAGTGTAAGTAAATAGATATTGCAGCAATTAAACAAATCTAACGATCAAGTCATTAGTAAGTATCTGAAAATATCGTCTCATTATCACGTATTGAATTATTTTGGAATAAATAAATAAAAATTAAATCAGCCCAGTTGAAACAGGAAAGCACAGGGAAGTATAAAATGTGAACACTATAAAAACGTTTATGGAGGCAAGCTCTATATTATTTTAGTATCTATAGTATTTTAAAGATAACCCACAAAGTAGTTATCACAGAGTTTAAATAAACAGCTTTTCCTTCAAAGCATATATAGCTCTTTAACTCTAGACATTTTCAAAAAAGAGAACCCATCTGCCACATATTGATTAATCCTACACATTACAACACGTTGACAATCCTTTGCGTTTTTTCTGTAGTTAGTTATTATGGCATCAAAACTTCTATATGTAGTCAAAATAAAAAGTCAGGTTTAAATGAACAGGTTCTCAGACAAGAGACTTTTTTACTAAATCTAAAGACACAACAGCCACGGTCATTTAACAGTGACTTTTCAGAAATTCGGGGGCGATTCTAAACCTGGTGATATACAGTAAAATGATAGAAATAAGGTAAGCAGTCGCAAACCATTGCAAGCTTCTGAAAATGCGGTTCTACTAGAAGATGTGTACGTCATTTCGTGCTAAATCTTATTTGCAAAACTCGTGTGCATGACAAAAACATTTTGGCTATCAAGTTAAATAAAAAAAAAGTGCACTGCATTATGAATGAGCTTAATCTCAAGACAAGCATATTCACCATAATACTACTGTACTAGTGTGCAACAGAAAGTTCCTAGAGAATGTGTTTACATAGACTGAAGTCCTTGAGACAGTAAAATTTCCGGAGTTGTCTAGAAATATATTGGAAATTATATAATAAAAATATTTTCCTATAAATATAAATATAGGGGGGAAAATCAGATAATTAATAAGTGAGTATGGACGGAATCACCCAGAATTCCAATCTTACTTGTGGAGTTTTGTTTAAGATCTCTTATCTATCTTTCAGATGGCGGTGTAAAACAAACAACATGTGTCCATATTAAACACATGGTATATGGAGGTGTGGATGTGATTGACATGGTGAATTTATCTGATCCATGACTATGTTTAGCCATAAGACGCCAATGTCCGCTGAGCCGGCAATTGATCCCAACGTTGCGAGAGTATGTGACTATTTCTAAAATAATATTTTACATTAAATCTCATGTCGTGATCACTACAATTCTAACTGTAGTGTGGAACACAACAGACTATCACGTAATAAATTTAAATTCTAATATATTAAAGGTAAGGTTTTTACATCTGTATAGTGTAGTGTATATACATATGTCGTTTACCAAACTAATTTTAGTACATTACACTCTATGTATCATTTAAGTTAACTACAAAACTGAAAATCAAGATTTAATAAATAGGAGGCAATTAGTTACTGTAAATTGTTTGAACAAACTTATTACAGTCTACGACGCTGCTGATGTAATCACAGCACATGAAACTGTGACCCGCAAAATCTAACTTATAGAAATCAGTACACATACATGGACGATTGAATGAAAAAAAAAAAAAAAGTTTTACAAACCCGTGGGCACGTCTGCAATTAGTATAACTGAGCGAACTCCCAACCTCTTTAGCGCTGTCCATAAACACGGTGCTGAAATGTGCTGAATCATTTCGACATGGAAGCACATCTCACTATATAACGCTATAACGCACTGTATTAGGGTTAGTGCAGTGAGCATGCCGGTTAAATACTCCGGTACATAAAACTGACATTACATTACATGCATTTACCAACAGATACAAGGGAACAAGAATTTACACTTCACACGAAGCCTCCACTCTGGAGAGAGCGTTTCCAAACCAACCAGCTTGTAATGAACACTGGAGAATCACGTGGTTAAGTAAAGGTTTGAGCTATTCAGAAAGTTCCAGAACGGTGGAATATACCACACGTCTACGAGATTTAATAACAAGCGCTTACCAATTCTGGAGAATCGGGGTCTTCTAGTAGACTCTTTTCTTTCATTGCGCGCTGCAGAGTCTCTGAGAAACTCGGGTCCACCACTAAAACGCTCTGTCCACCAAGTGTAGAATATTTACAGTCACTTTTCCTCGAGTTGGTCGTCATACACACGTCATAGTTATACATGTGCGGCAGAGTTCCAGTAACTCCTGTGTCTGCGTAACCGGGTGGGTAGTAGGGAATAACTGGGAGATTGGACTGATAGAAAATACGAGACTGTCTCCATCTGTAGATCTTCACTGAGATTATAACCACTACAGTAGTAATGAAAAGGAAAGAAACAGCAGCCAGAGCTAACACTAAGTAAAAGGTCAGGTTATCATTGTACTCTCTGCTGTGCGTAAAGTCCGAGAACTCCGACACCACTTCAGGGAAACTGTCCGCTACAGCTACATTGATGTTCACTACAGCTGAGCGAGACGGCTGTCCGTTATCCTCCACCACAACAGTGAGCTTCTGTTTCACTGCATCTTTATCAGTGACCTGGCGCACAGTCCGTATCTCTCCATTCTGTGGACCCACTTCAAACAGTGCCCTGTCTGTGGCTCTCTGTAGTTTGTAGGAGAGCCAGGCGTTCTGTCCAGATTCCAGTTACACAGCCACCACTTTAGTGACCAGATAGCCAACATCTGCTGAACGAGGCACAATCTCAGCCACCAGAGAGCCACCAGTCTGTACCGGATACAGGACCTGAGGAGCGTTGTCGTTCTGATCCTGGACCTTAATCTTCACTGTCACGTTACTACTGAGAGGAGGGGAGCCTCCATCCTGCGCTTTTACGCGGAACTGGAAGTCCTTTAACTGCTCGTAGTCGAAAGAGCGCACTGCATTAATGACTCCACTATCAGCACTGACTGACACATACGATGATACAGGAACCCCGTTAACAGCGCTGTCATCTAAAATGTAGGAAACACGGGCATTCTGGTTCGAGTCTGCGTCACTGGCCTTCACTGTGAATATGGAGAGACCTGGTGAGTTGTTCTCCAGCACAAAGGCCTCGTAGCTACTTCTCTCAAAGACAGGAGCATTATCATTCACATCTGAAATGTGTAAACGGAGAGAAGCGCTGCTGGAGAGTGAGGGAACTCCCTCATCAGAGCACATCACAGTGATGTTGTACTCAGACTCTGTCTCTCTATCCAGCTCCTGCTCTGTACGCAGACTGAAGAAGTTGTTGGATGGTGATGTGATAGTAAACGGAATATTCTCACTGATGGAGCAGTGGACTTGACCATTCGCACCTGAATCCGGGTCATTTACTTTCATCATAGCAACAACGGTGCCAGGCCTAGACTCTTCGGATATAGAATTAGACTTGGAGATGATGTTGATGGTTGGTGTGTTATCATTAACATCCAACACATCAACAATTAATTTACATGTGTCCGTTAGCCCTCCCTGATCTTTAGCTTGAATTTCAAGCTGATAATGGCTCGACTTTTCATAATCAATCTGACCGTTTAAGACAACATCACCACTATGTTGATCCACCGTAAACAAATCTGACAGACTGTCCGCTGTTTTCGACATGTAATAGGATATCCGCCCGTTCGAGCCTTCATCTGCATCAGAGGCGCTAACAGTGGTCAGCTTTGCGCCCTTAGCTGCGCTTTCTGATATCGTCGCTTTGTACACATGCTGGCTAAACACAGGAGCGTTATCATTAGCATCCAGCACAGTAACGTGTATTTTCACTGAGCCAGACATCACCGGGTCACCTCCATCACTGGCTGTCAATAACAAAGTGAATCTCTCTTGTTTTTCTCTATCAAGAGGTTTCTGTAAAACCATTTGGACTCTTTTATCTCCGCCTGTCTGACTCTGCACCTCTAGAACAAAATGATCTGTGGGTTTTAGCGAGTAGCTCTGAAGCCCATTAGTACCAACATCCACATCTATAGCTCTCTCTAGCGTGAATCTGGCCCCCGTTACGGCTGACTCGCTTATCTCAAACCTGATTTCCTCTGTCTGGAAAAAGGGAGCGTTGTCGTTAATGTCCGTGATTTCGACGGTAATGGAATATAACTCCATCGGGTTCTCCAGAATAATTTGAAAATGCAGCGCACAGGGTGTGATTTTAGCACAAAGAGACTCTCGATCTATTTTCTCCTTGACGAGAAGCAGCCCCCTCTCCTTATTCAGCTCGATGTACTCCGTACTGTCCTCCGTAAAGATGCGCGCTTTTCCAGATTTCAACCTTTTTACATCCAAACCCAGATCCTGAGCGATATTCCCAACTATAGATCCTTTGGGCATTTCCTCCGGGATAGAGTAACTGACCTGGCCGATAACGGAGCGAGAAGAAAGGACGACGAGGAACAATACCTCATGCCACATCGCTGCAAACGCGTTTTCCTTACTGCAGAGAAGAATTCCAGAAAATACACATAAATCCACGTTTTTATCGGGTTTTTATCGTCACAGTTATCGGATATACGTCCAGACTCGATTAATATCGACACAAATAGCGAAAATATTCCACTCAGACGCCGATGACACGGAAAACACGACTGCAGAGCTTTTCTTTCTCTGATTATTCAGGGGGATGTGGGCGAATCCAGGGCGTACACGTACAGAGGCCGCGTATCGTTGATAAACAGCGTCACTTTGAGTCAGAATTGTGAATTGCACACCTTCCATTGCCAAATGAGCTGAATAAGTATTAAATAATGCTTTTATAAACTAGAATTTATGTTCATACACTTAATGTAAAGTAGCTAAATGAATAAAAAAAAATAACTTCAACAAATACACGAAAACACAAAGCGTATGAATGTATATTGTTTTGATTGCCACTGCCATTATAAATTAGAAAAAGAAAAAAATAGAATTTAAAAAAGAAAGAAGGCTCATCTCTCCCTATTTGATATACACTGCAAAATAAATAAATAAATAAATTAATAAATAAATGAATTAATAAATAAATAACAATACACACACTGTAAAAAGCGTTTTGTTGGTCTAAACTAAAAAAAAAAAAAAAAACTATTTTAATTACCTGCTGGTGAATTAGGTGTTTTCAAGGTAAAAAGGGAATTCATACGAACGATTCTTTCAGTCAAAGTGATTTTTCAGTTGAGTAAAACTGATTCAATTACTTTTAACAAATAAAAGAATTGTTTTGAGGTTGCACGTTTTACAATGCAGTTATTAGTCTTACAAGAATTTAGTCACGGGCTATTCTAAAAAGTTAATATTCAATTTAAAATAATAAATTAATAAATTCCATACACTGATCATCAATCTGTTACCCTAATATTTCAACTGGAATTAATTCAACATTTCTTTTTAACGAAGTTACTTACTATTTAACTTTAAAATCTGCACCATGTTTTTACAGTGTCTGAAACTCCAGGGAAACATACAACAATATCATTAAATAATGACAAAATGAAAGTTTAATAGAGTACTGCCTAGAAAGCCAACAACGAGCTAGGTGCGTGTATGCTTGAGATCGATTTCACACTGGCGCTGTCCAACACGTGTGGTTCTGAAAAGAGGGGAACGAACTTCTACACGATAACTGATTCTACGACGTGATAAAGCTTTCACAAATCAACGTCATTTTCACGATAGTAACAACATCAGCAAAACGTATAAGTTTAGATTTCCAAATAAGGTCAGCTTTAAGGTAACGGCACTACAAATGCCAGGTCCATCTGATTACAGCATTTCAAAGATTGTAATTTTACACCGGGAGACTTCCAGTCGTCATCAACCACCAAAACTTTCAATTAGAACAGTATAATGCTGCAGTGTGGTAAGTATCAGCTTAACGGCAAGAAAAGGTCGTTTGAAGTCAGGTATAAGGACACTGGTTAACCAACCTAACAAAGAACTAACTTTCTGAAATGTCCAACCGTCTAGAGCTGTTAAAACAAGTGGTGCTGAAATGTACTGAACAATTGCCTGAAGACGCGATGCTCTGGTTTTACATGGTTTAAACACGGGTCATTGGAATGCAAACGAATTCAATGCTTGATCAACCAATATCAGATCGAATTACTGAAAATTGCAGTTAAACGAAACCATCTATTTTCAGGAAAAAATACCATAAATCTTTATATATTTCACTATATAATGACGAACTGGCAAATATATATATATATATATATATATATATATATATATATATATATATATATATATATATATATATATAAAAGAACATAATATAATATATATGGGACAGGAGAAATTTCCCTACTACCTACTATAAAGCTCTTAGTCACGTCGTTTAATGCAAAATGTCAGCAAGCGCTTACCAATTCTGGAGAATCGGGGTCTTCTAGAAGATTCTTTTCCTTCATTGCGCGCTGCATAGTCTCTGTAAAACTCGGGTCCACCACTAAAACACTCTGTCCACCAAGTGTAGAGTATTTACAGTCACTTTTCCTCGAGTTGGTCGTCATACACACGTCATAGTTATACATGTGCGGCAGACTTCCAGTAACTCCTGTGTCTGCGTAACCGGGTGGGTAGTAGGGAATAACTGGGAGATTGGACTGATAGAAAATACGAGACTGTCTCCATCTGTAGATCTTCACTGAGATTATAACCACTACAGTAGTAATGAAAAGGAAAGAAACAGCAGCCAGAGCTAACACTAAGTAAAAGGTCAGGTTATCATTGTACTCTCTGCTGTGCGTAAAGTCCGAGAACTCCGACACCACTTCAGGGAAACTGTCCGCTACAGCTACATTGATGTTCACTACAGCTGAGCGAGACGGCTGTCCGTTATCCTCCACCACAACAGTGAGCTTCTGTTTCACTGCATCTTTATCAGTGACCTGGCGCACAGTCCGTATCTCTCCATTCTGTGGACCCACTTCAAACAGCGCCCTGTCTGTGGCTCTCTGTAGTTTGTAGGAGAGCCAGGCATTCTGTCCAGAGTCCACATCCACAGCCACCACTTTAGTGACCAGATAGCCAACATCTGCTGAACGGGGCACAATCTCAGCCACCAGAGAGCCCACCAGTCTGTACCGGGTACAGGACCTGAGGAGGCGTTGTCGTTCTGATCCTGGACTTTTAATCTTCACTGTCACGTTACTACTGAGAGGAGG
>JAMWET010000861.1:0-16365 GCA_024036415.1 Prochilodus magdalenae
CGCTTTATCATACCCTTCTTCCATGAGCTAAAATAAAACGTACTATCTTTAACATGATCATTTTGTACACGTTATTAAACTAGTAAGATGGATTAATAAACGTTTGTGAGATGAAGCCTGTACTCTTATTAACACAGATGTTCATCTTGTTTTGTGTACAGTGCTCCCGCTGAGCTGCACTGCTGTTGGTCTTTAGCACAGTAATTAACACACCGCCGTGTCTCCGTCTGTACAGGCTGCTGATCTCTAAGACACAGCACGTTGCTGCTGGGCTGTGTCTCTGGAAATTTTAAACCGACTCTTAAAGGCAGCTCCAGAGTCTATCCTCCACAATAAATGCCCAAATGATTCCGATCCCATCCCTCCAGGCTTTCCTGGAGACTGTCTGATCCAGCCTGTGCCGTAGTCAGTGAGTGAATAGCCAGAAACCGCACAGGAACAACTTCACTGATTCTCCAGGAGTCTTCAACTGAGCAGGAGACGAGCTCAGACCTGATACCATGAACATCTGAGAGGAGAGGAAAAGGGTCAGAGAGGCCTTAAACACACTGCATGTAACCTTACACTGAACTCTACAGCATATAAAGGTGAGTAAAGTCCACCTACATGGTAAGAAACGGCCACAGGCGCGAGCAGGCAGCTCCATGGTTGCTCTGAAAGCTTCTTGTGTTCATGTGGGCTGGTTAGAGTAGGTCTGAGTGCTGAATCGGTGTATATACACACTGTGAAGTGGGCTGACTTTCCAGAGTAGGCTGCTGGCCCAGACATTTACATACTGTGTTATCATAACATAGAATAAGGAGGAACCTCCAGATGTGTTTCCTGGACTAAAACCAGCGCTGCTGCTAAAGGAGCCGTATCATTTCTTACATACTTTGATATACTAGAATGATAATGACATAGAAGCCATAATAACATCATAATAATAATCAATAATAATATCATCATCATCACGAAATCTGAATAATCTTTATTTATGGGGCAGATTTCATATGTACTGCTGAAAGGTGGCTTTTACCAGACAGTCATTAGTAATAAGAGCAGTTCTGTAAGCTGCAGGGAATTGGGGTTGCTGTCTTAGAGCCCCAGTAAGAGGACTGTTACAGTGATCACCTCTGCTGACTCATGAACAACTCTCATGAACCAGGTGTTTCTGTCCTCACTCTGAGAATTAAAAGGCCGAACCTTAGCCAATATTTCAACTGATTAAAATGATTTAACAAACAGCTTCTAAGTCTACAAGTCTAGGAACTGTACAATCGCGTGTCCTCAGTTAGCTAAAACTGGCCTCCTGTGGTACTCTACAAGAAATTCTGACAGAACCAGGAACTGTATATTCTTCAGTATGATTTAAACCTCAGTCTAAAGAGAGAAAGGTAATCCAGCACTACAAAGAGGGTGGAGTGGAATCCAATCCAAAGCTGCACAAGGATCCAATATACCAGTTATAGAGATTCGGTGTATGAGAGCTGATGTCTGAGGTCACTTGACGAAAACATGAACCAAGCTGATCGTTAAACGCAAGAACTAACGGTTAGATATCAAAAAACCATAGATTTGACAAACTTCGTACATGTAGCTAGGTTTAATGAATAAAAAGACAACATAATATATTTTACAAAAATATACTTATACTGATTTGTCAGGTTGACTGAAGAGAGAGTTTAGTACTTCAACTTTTTCCAAAACTTTCAAAACTGTACAGTGTACCAACCACCTCCAAACACCTGCGTCCCCCCTCTAATACTGGTTAGTATCACAATCCCCAAACCATCATTACATTCACACATAAGGAAAGATTCATTAGATTCCAGCCTCAGTTCATTCTAAGCTGTGATATGTGTTTGTGTGTCATTGAGTGTAACACAGTATAACATCATACACACTACAGGGCTGCTTTTAAGTGCAGATACTGTTTACTTCTTACTCTGAGCTCATTGGTATAAGCTTTATCATTTACATGAATGGAGGTTCTGGGTTGTGAGGGAGTTTTTGTACGTCCTCAGCTGATTTCCTGCAGCACTGTGAGGCAGCTCGAGCACAGTAATACACAGGCTGTGGGTCCTCAGCTTGCAGGATTCTGGTCCCTTGTAGGGTGAATGGTGTTTCTGGAAGTGTCTCGAGAGACAAGTGTACAAAACTTCAGCTTTTTCAGTGAATCTTTAGCATATATGTCTCCATCATAATAAATTCTGTTGATCCAAATTCCAGAGCTTTTTCTCTCTTAGCAGTTTGTCGGATCCAGACTGTTGCATAATGACTGCTGCTGGTCAGTGATAGAAGCTCCAGATACTGGTACAGGTGATGGTTAAAAAGCTCTCCTGGGTTTGATGAGCACTGAGGTCTGGCTGGATGAGCTCAGTAGCACAGAACACATCTGTGGAAAGAGAGAAGAACAGCTTTATATATTTTGAAGTAAATAAATCAGATGAAGTCAAATCCAGCTTCAGGTGGAGCACTCACACGATTTGGACAGCAGCCCAGCAGCAGCTGCAGCAGTGAAGCTGGAGTGAAAACATGGTTTGTGCTGCATGTAGAGTGATGGAAGCTGCCTGTAGAGGAGGTGCTGCATGATATTGTGAGGGTAAATGGAGATTTGCATATGAATGAAAAGGGGGTGGATCTCATGTGAGCTGTGCTAGATAGCAGAACGTGTTGAGAACGTGGTGATTTAAGAAACATTGTAAAATGAACATCTGAAAGTTTTGTCATACGAATATCAAGTTTCACAGCTTCAGATTTTCAGTGGCTGGATCAGTAAGCAGATAGGAATAATAAACCTGATCTGAATGTTTAACATAATAAACTGAACATGATTTATAATAATACTAATACAAACCACCACATCTTACCCAATACCCAACCTATTCCTGGATCTACCCCTTACCCTGTCCCTAATCCTGACCACCATCAACCCAAAACATAATTATGACCTTAACCTCAGCACCAAACCTGATCCTAATCCTCAGCCTGTTCTTAATCTTAACCATCACCTTAACCCAAACCTGCTCATAACCCTAACCCCATTCCATAACCATAACCCCATTCCATAACCCTAACCCCATTCCATAACCCTAACCCCATTCCATAACCCTAACCCCATTCCATAACCATAACCTATTCTCTAACTTTCACCCAAAACCTAATAAGGATCTGTCGCATAAATAAGGAGGTTTTGGATTAAGGTTAGGGTTGGGAATAGGTTATGGGTAAAATGACCTTGACCTTAACCCACGACCTGCTCATAACTCTAACCCCGCTCCTAATCCTAACCTATTCCCAACCATAACCTTAAACTAAAACCTAACCCTGTTACTAACCCCAACAACGACCTTAACCCAGGACCTAGTACTAACCCAACCCTGGTTCCTAATCCTAACTATGGCATTAACCTAAAACCTATTCATAACCTTAACCTTCATTATAATCCTAACCATAATCCTTACCTCAAACCTAATCCTTAACCCTAACCCTGTCACTAATACTAGACCTTCACACCTCACCTAACCCTGCCCTTAATCCTAACCCTCACCCTGCTCTAATACTAATCCTCAACCTGGTCCTCCTCCTAATTCTCACGCCTGCCTCTAATTTCTAACTCTTCACCCTGCTGCTCTAATCCTAACTCTCACCCTGCCTCTAATCCTAACTCTCACCTTGCCTCTAATCCTAACTCCTCACCCTGCTCTAATTCCTAACCCTTCCTAACTCTCACCCTGCTTCTACTCCTAACCTTCACACCTATACCCTCCACCCTGGTCTAATTTCTAACCCTCCTCCTAATTTAAACCTCCAGCCCTGGACCTCTAATCCTAATTTTATGGTACAAGGACGGTGTCGGTGTCTATAACAGCATGTTTAGGAAGTATAGATGGTCTCTATTCTACCTCCTACATTATCATTGTGTTCTCAGTGTAACAATCTACAGATCTGAACCTGGACCCCAAAAATACAGTGAGAAACAACTGAACTCAGCAGATTCACCGCAGTTCACAGATTTCCCCCCCACAGTTCATTTACAAGCCCCCCTGAGGATCTGCTGAATGTGTCCAGCTGCTTCCCTGCTGCTCCATCACTGATGAGTTGATATGCTACTGAGAGGCTGTTAAGTGTTTAAGGACTCAGGTGGACTCGATATGTAATTGGAGGATATGCACATAGCTGTCCCCCTACAGGCTGAGATCGAAACTTCACCTGCTTGGTGGTGGATACTGAAACAGAGCTGATGTTAAATGGTCATGAAGGTGAAAGTTCATCAGGTTCAGTATCAGAAGCAGAAGATGAAAGGTTCTTGTATTTTGTGTTGGGCATGTTTTTAAACAAATATAAACAATAAAGAAACGTATATTAAAATTACATGTACAGTTCTGTGTACAAGACAGGGACGCCCTCCGCTTATTTCATTTCCAGTCAAAATGGATTTTAACTACAACATGAGTGTGATGAACCTTTAAACAGCCATAATAGAATGTTCTTCTTACTAGAACCACACATTAGAACCAAGAATAAGAAAAGCCTCTGTGTTTATGAGTGGACAGAACAGTGGATTATATCAGAAATGAATTCAGTACATTCAGCACATTTCTAGTCAGCACAGTGTTTACTGTACAGCCTATAGACTGTAGACCAGCAACATGTTAGTGCTAGAACAGCGTGTTCCACCTATAACCTTATCTAGAACTTTATTTGTGAGAGTGTACAGAATGGTGGGCTGTTTTTCTGAATAATAAACTGATAAAATATATGAATATAGTTATATTATTAATAACTCTGTTCTAGTCTGATTCTACTGTATTTCTGAAAGTGCTGCAGTGACATCATCCCTCTCTCCTTCCCCCTGACATTCTGGAGGGGTTTGTGTACAGTGCTGTGGGCTCTTGTGTCAGTGTGGTTCTCTCGAGCACAGTAGTACACAGCAGTGTTCTCATTCTTCACACTGCTCATGTGCAGATACAGCTGGAATTTGCTGTTGTCTCTGGAGATGGTGAACCTTCCTTGGACTGATGGAGAGAAGGTCTTAGTCTGACTGTTACCTGTGATCATTGCTACCCATTCTAAGCCCTTTCCAGGAGCCTGTCTGACCCAGTCCATCCAGTAGCCATCAAAGTCCAGTCCAGATGCGGTACAGGTGAGTGTGTGAGATCCTCCAGGTGTAAGGACCACTGCTTCAGACTGGGTCAGCATTTGACTCCAACACTCTACAGAAAAACAGAGCAGTGAATGAAACACCATAATAGTAAATGAAGCAGAATGAACAGATTCAGTAGAACATCAGCCCATCAGGATCTTACTTGTAGAGAGAGACAGTAATAGAACACTCCAGAAGATCTTCACCTCCATTCTCCAGCTAGCAGAGTGATGAGCATCAAGCAGAACATCCTACAGACTGAGTGGTGACCTGAGAATAAGAAGCTTGGAAAAGGACAGGGACTTTGCATAGTCCCATTAGCAAAAGCAAGATCAAACTCTCCTTTCATTCTGGAGGTCTTCCTGTAAATAGCCCCGCCCACTTCTCTGTTCTCTCCTCCACTGTATTCTTATACATTACTGTAGCTGAAAATATGATTGGGGATTATTAATTTCTGCACATGCACAGGTCCTTCTGAGAGAGAACAGTTATGATGATTGGGCAGTTTTTGAATTGCTGTTTAGGTTTCGGAAACTGGACGTATGTCAAAAACGACACCACAACCACAGCAGTGTTGTGTCCTCACTAACTGCAGGTGCTGTTAGTGTTGTATGAAGCCAAAGACACTTCCGTTATATATCTAATGCGCAGGGCGTTATGTTTTTTCCTGCTGGTTTCTGTCCTGCAGGGCATGTTGGTGTCCCATTACTCATGATTGGTGTTTAAAGACGAGCTCCCCAAAAACGCCATTTATTTACTTTCTTAGGTCAGTCAGTGACAGGTCCAGAAACCAGATTACCATGGAGAGGTTTGAAAAGTTTACAGGTGCTGCAGGAGAACAGTACACACTCCATGTAGGGTTTAAAGTAGAGATCCCCAAGGTAGAATAGTTTTTCCCCCCCCCCCCCTCCTCCAGTGTCAGTAGAAGTTCCTCCCTTTAGACCTCCCCACTGGAGTAACAGTACTAAAGTATTTACCTTCAGAAATGTACTGAAGTATGGAGAGTAACAGGAGCATGATTTATTACGGCTCCCTAATGTCCCCCCCTCATTATCCTTTCTGGAACAGGAAACCCTCTTCATCAGCTAAGTGTAGTGAAGAGAATCTAGTGTCCCCCCAATCTCAGTCCACCAGTCTTTAATAGTAAGCCCTCATTTAATTAGTCTGACACTGAAGTCTATTCAAATGAATCATGAACAACAGAAAAACCCTGAGGAGAAAACAGTTTCTGTTAGCTAGAACCAAGCTCTGTCCAACAGGTCAAAACAAGCTCTAAACAAACTGACTGCTGTTCCCTGATTGGTGGGCTAATAGTGTACTACAATAATAGTAGGGGTGGATCTGGGAGACCTACACGAACCACTGAGAGAGAGAACCGACAAACTGGCTGGACACTCCGTCCCTGCAGTGATACTGTGCTGCTGGACGTGTCTCTGCTGATGGTGAATTTTTGTTTCAGTGAATCTTTATAACGAACTGCCCCCCAGATGGAACAACTGTAGTACAGTCCACTCCACATCTTTCAGGTCCAGCAGGCAGTTACAGAAAGCTTCCGGCATCCTGGGCCTGTAACCAGTAGCCTGCTGTGTGTCAGAAAGTGAGTTTTCAACTTTATAGATATGGAAGACCTTACCAGTTTTCAAATGGATGATGACGGACGCAGGCTGTGGTCGTCCCTGTATCGCTCTTTTTTTTCGATTAGGTCAACGTTTATAAGTGGGACCCCTACAGATAAACAAGTAAGAGCATATTTAACATTTCAGGTTCTGTTTACTCAATATCGGAGAACCTGCTAGAACGTCTGAGACCCTAAAACACTGGCTTACAGGGTAGAGCTGCCAGAAGCATCAGTATCAGTGCTGCAGGCTGCATGATGGAAGCTGGAGCTGTCAATGTTTGATCTTTAACTGACGCTGCAGTAACAACTTGATAGACTGTGTTATATAAAAAGGAGGAGGAGGGGAGGAGGATTCCAAATCTGCAGAGGGAGGAGTAAGAACAGAATAAGAACCTGAAGGAGAACCTGGAAGAGAGAGAGAGAGAGAGAGAGAGAGGGAGGGAGGGAGAGATAGAGATAGAGATAGAGAGAGAGAGAATGAAGGCATTACTCATTTGTACTATGTAAACCAGCAGTTCTGCATCTTTAGAGTTACATACAGTAATACATTGTTCTATTCATATGGGTGACTGTATATGTTCACGGCCATCGTCGAAGACTCACAGGTTGCTGGCTGTTGGTCAGCACTACCAGGAATGTGTAGAGCGGGCAAGGCTGTGTGTATGGAAGGATGCTGTCCTGATCTGCAGTGGAGTGAAAGGAGGAAAAATGCTGTACTTATACAGACAGGAGGACAGGTCAGTTTTGCATAGAGTCAGGAAAGTCATGATTATGGTTTCAGCTCTTTCATCACAGACTTACCCTCACAGCTATTTGTTTCGATCAGAGACCCGGGAATGTGTGTGGCAGATGGTGATCAGTTCAAGAAAGTTCTGTTTTAAACCCAGTTTCATATGATTACATGAGGTTTGAGGTTTACAGTGTGACAGATTCTGTAATACCCTAAGATTACCTGGAATGCCCTGTAAAGGTATTAAGTTAATTGAGAACTTCTAACAACAGGTTAGTAATAGTCTGTGGTAAACACGCTTCATAAGTGTGCTTACATGTAATTAATAATAAATTCATAATACGTAGTCCTGCAGTTATTTTATTCAAGTGGACACATCAACAGCGTAATCAAAAGATTTTTAGATCAGAAACAAATGAGAGCTGGATTTTAGCCCTGTAATCTCAGGATTCTCAGTGCATTGTTAGACCCCTTACTCTGATTTCTTTCAGATTTCTCAGTCTACAGATAATAAAAAACAGAACGCGGTACCGGAAACTACGACTACATGCTTTAGAAAAAATAAAAGATCTAAAATATTTTTTCATATTCTAGATAATGTTTGTTGTTATAAGAGCTCTTTGGAATTGTGCCCAAGGCAAATTTCCCACCAAATGGTTAGTCCTTTGTGCTATTATCTTGATGCTTCTGAACAATGATTTGGCCTTTACATTCCAGAAACCTATATGGGTCCAGGTCCATAATCCAACATCAAAGCTGTCTATTGTTTGTTCATGTTTTAAAAGGTATTACATGCCATTATGTTTATTTCAGTCACAGAAGATTTATTTTTTGTCTGATGAACTTTTTTATATAGAGTAAATTATATGGATATATACTGTGTGTATTTATTATAGGGTATAAGGGACATGAGGTGCAGCAACACCGCTGATCCACTTACCGCACACCAAATCTATAGCTGTTCACACAAACACAGAGAGATGCAGCTAAATGGACCATATGGACACAGGGCCAACATGTTTTCCTTTATAATCTGACTGCAGTGTCCTCAGGCTTCAGTTGACTCATGTGCAGGTAGAAATTAGAGCTGTCCTTGGAGGCTGTGAATCTGCCCTGCACTGACTGGGCTGAACCTTCATTACCAGCACTATAGTAGTGCATGATCCACTCCAGTCCTTTCCCAGGAGCCTGACGAACCCACTGCATCCTGTAACTGCTTAGAGTGAATCCACTGCAGGCACAGGTCAGTTTGTAGGATCCACCTGGAGCCACTGTTACTGACCCCTCAGACTGTGTGAGAACTACCTGAGAGTGGACACCTGAACAGAGACACACAGAAACAGCAGGTTAAACACTGTTAGTCTATTTAATCATTAATATGGATCCTCACTGAGAGAGATAACAGACTCACATCCTGCCATCAGCAGCAGCAGTACAGACGTGAGGAGCATGGTGTTTGTGGAGCTGGAGCTGATCAGAGTTAGCAGAAAGCTGGAGATCCTCTCCAAACTGTCCTTCACTTACTCTACATATAGAGGAGGAGGAGAGGGGAGGGTTTGCATAACAGCTCAGTGATGTGGGAGATGGACTGTAGGAGTACAATAGGCTCCATGGATGAAGGTCGCCCCCTACTGGAACATGAATAAAACACCAGGGAGTTCATTTCACAGCATCACTCAGAGTGAGATGTAGTCTGTGTGCTGGAGAAGCTCTGAACATTACATTCAGTCAGTGTCAGTGTATTCAGATCTCACTGTAATGTTAAATATCTGTAATATCAGCACATGATTTATGTTCTATTAAGGATTTTAGAGAAAAAAGTCAGACCTAGTTTTAGTTTTTAAAGAAATATGGAGGAATGTTCTTCCACATCTCCAAAATGTAGACGAGGGATAAAATAATCAGTGGTCAAAGAACCAAAGAACACACAAACCTAAAGAACCCATCTACTGTTCTGTGTTTGTTTTGGGAACTCTAAAATGAAGGTAGTAGAAGGTAGAGTAAAGAGCTGGTGTTGTACATAGTACATATATGAATATGGTGGTAGTACGGTCTGTAGGTTGGGTGGTAAAGCCATGGAGCTGCTTAATTATGGTCATAATCATAAAACTCATCTTCTGTTCATTTGAGAGGAGCCTTTACTCAACACTTAACATTCATTCCAGGCAGTTACTGAATAAACGCTGTGCTGGTCGTGTCCTGCATGTTTATAACTGCACACACATGGTTTAATGTCTCGTTTATAAACAGCAGTAGGGGAGAGTGGGGTGAGTTGTGCCAGTTTTTACTTAAAGTGATTTTAAAGCGAGGCCATGACAGTAATGCTTTCAACTAAAGTAGGTACACATATATCAGGATGTGGTGTATCCCTGGGAACAGTCACTTTGGATCTGAAATATAGTATTTCAGTAATATAGCTTTCTGAAAAAAAGTGGTCTCGTGGCACAACTTGCCCCCGGTACGGGGTAATTTGCGCCTTTGGAGAGAATAAATTGGGGTAAATTGTGCCATTAATTACTGTACAGTATATTTTGACCGCAGGAACTGTAATGCTATATCAAAGCTAGACTAATTTAATACAGAATTACTCATTTAACGTTTATTTAAAGTTATTTTATAACATCATTGGCTGATTTTCTACAAGCCTGTTGCGCCACATGAGCACATCAAAGGTCAATTTTCCTAAAATCTAAAGCTTCATGAACACATCAGAACAAAGTTGAGTTCAACTGCAAAGTGTCAGTTTCTCATGAGCTACCGGAGGCAACCACTTTCTTTTCCTTTTTTTTTTTTTTTCCTTTTTCAGAGCCAATTTTGTCTCTATTTCACCCCTTTCATTTTCTCTGTCGTGTGTGTTCTCCAGATCATCTGCTTCATCATCGTCAGTCATGGGTTTAGTTTGATCTGATTCTTTGAGAGCTCTTTTGCCTTTCAGTCTTGTTTCTTTTCCTTTTCTGCCATTTTATCTTCTTTTTCTTTTTGGGCCTTCTCCAGCTCCATCTTTTCTGGTGTGTCAGTCACGATTTTTGATTTTACTTTCTTTCTTCTCATTCTGGGCCGCATTGCTGTGGCTTTTGGCAAGGAAAGTATAGCTTCTGGAGATACATAACCCCAATGGGCAGAAGAATCAGTTTCATCACTTGGAATGGGTGGCTCCCCTGGGTCTGAACCTGCTTCAAGACATGTGGCATTGGTTGGCTCTTCATGTGATGATCCAGGCCGGTCAACAGCAGCACTAGTGGAGGGCTCCTCTGGGTTTGGCCTGTCTGTTAAAAATGATGGGGCATAATCTTCATCGGTGAAGATATCTCTGTTGAGCGGGAATATGCCCGTCACTCTGAACCTTGATGTGATTCTAGATGTCAGTGCTGACATGAAGGCTTGGTTTACAAGTTCTGGGACCTGGTAAATTGTTACGGTTCTACCAGGATTAGTGCGCATCCATCCATCCATCGCACTGTTGTAGTAGGTTTTTATGGAGTAACAGACTGTTTTGTCTAAAGGTTGCAAGTGGTGTGAGGTGTGAGGTGGCAGGGTGAGCATAACCACACCCTTTTGTTTAGCAGTTGTCACTGCCTTCAGGGAGATGTGAGATTCAAGGTTGACCAAAAATGAAAAACTTGGGTGGGATCGCAGTTTCTGCAGCATTCACTGCACAGGTCACGGTGACAATGTCTTAGTGATGAGTTTAAGTGATAACATGTAAGAATGCAATGTACAATTACAATAAAATAATATGTTTATAATATTCATAAGTGGGGGTGAGTTGTGCCACTGGCACAGCTTAACCCAGGGCCTTTGACACAAATCACCGCAACCCCATCATTTAGGAAAAAATGCATCATCCAACAGTTTTGAGCTAACATCATGCTAGCTGAATAGACCCATAGTACAGCTTACCACAGCACTGAAACATGTCTGAAGTGTTTTCAAACTTGTCTATAATTATAACTTGTCTTGTCTATTTTATTTAAATGTGCTTTCCTCTCATGCAATGAGGCTCTTTTCTTTGCAGGATTAGTAAAATGGCGAATTTTTCAAAAATGCGTGGTCACATTACCAATTTCTATTATCGTTCCCTAGAAACAATGGGTGGCACAACTTCCCTGCTGGCACAAATCACCCCACTTTCCCCTATAGAACTATGAGTGGTCTGACTCTCGAGTGTGAGCTCTGGGTTTTTGTAAGGCGTGTACATTAGTCAGTGTCACTGTGGGAGTCTTGCACAGTAATACACAGCTGTGTCTTCAGTCTGCAGATTCTGTCCTTGTAATGTTACTGTGTTGGTTCCAGTGTTTCTGGAGATGCTGAACTTGTTCTTCAGTTTATCACTGTAAGCTGTGCTCCCTGAAGAATCCGGTCTGATCTCTCCAATCCACTCCAGAGCTTTTCCTGCAGGCTGTCGGAACCAGCCTGTATAATAGCTGGTTACTGAGTATGAAACCTTACAGTCGATGGTCAGACTCTGGTCTGGACGGACCACCATGGAAGCAGGCTGGGTCAGTTCTTCACAGTGAACACCTGTAGATCAGAAATATGAAGTTATTAGATGTATCGTCTTGATTATGATATAAGCAGCTCTCTGACTGAGAGAAGTGTGTTGTGTACTGAGTAACTCACAGGAAGCAGCTGCCAGCAGGAGCAGTAGAGATGTAGAGAACATGGTTGGTGTAGAAGTTGGACCTGTGGGATCCTCTCTGTTCTCCACAGCTCAGTAGAGAGACTGAGTTCCTAAATACAGAGAGAGGTGGAGGGTGATGGATGCTTGTGTAGATATTTGCTTATCTAGTGAGCCGTGAGGAGTGAGGCTATTTAAAGCGGTAGTGTAAATACAGTGCAGGTTTGTATCTGATTCCCTGCCTGTTTAAATCTTCTTTAAATGTGGAAGATGCTCAATAATGTGCAAAAATTACAGAAAGGTCCTTCGTAACATTTAACATCTGTGTGTTAAAATATGAAAATCGCAACAAAAAATAATAACCTAAATAATTCATTCAGCTGAGACACCATCCACACATTTCACACAGTGCATTAAATGCTCCATGTTAAAATAAAATCATGTACATTTATTATATTTTATTTTATTTTTTAGCTGTTAAATTCTTTGTAATAAAAAATGTTTTGTGTTTATGTGGCGATTTGTCACAAGTATTTGACTCCTGTTCATTTATTTTGCATTATTTTTGTTTATTTTTGAAATATATAAAGTTTGATAGTGTGAAGGATGTGTAGGTAGAGTAAGTCAAAGTGAACTTTGTCATTCAGACTTTACATCAGGAGTGCAAAACTGAACGAGACTGCGTTTCTGCAGACTCCGATGTGCAAATGTAAACATAGTGCAAGCACACAAGACATACTAGAAACATAACAGTGCAGACGAGACATCAGTATAAATATAGAAGGGGTGGGGGAAAGTACCACAGAAATATTGCACTTGTATAGAAAGATATTGCTGTGTTTCTCAGTGATGATATTACTGCACACTGTAACATAATGTAAACATAACACTGTAGCTGTAAACTTAACACTGGAAAGTGATAAAGTGCTTGATAATAATAAACAGTGAGATTATTGCACATAATTTATCAGTGTTAAAAAAAGAGACGCGAGTTGAAATAAATATTATATATTAAAAATGCTGTGTACAGTTCTAATACGCACGACTGAGTATTTAACATTGTGTGTGTTCATGAGTTCAACAGTCCTGATAGGTCTGCATGTCTAACAGTGTTGAGCAGTCTAGTGGCTTGTGGGAAGAAGCTTCTGCTGAGTCTGGCAGTCCTGCACCGCATGCTGCGGTAGCGTTTGCCAGAGGGCAGCAGTCTGAACAGCCTATGAGATGGATGGGTGGGATCGCTGACCATGTTGGTGGCTCTGCTGCGGCATCGTGACGGGTACAGATCTTGTACGGGTGGAAGTGAGGTCCTGATGATTCTGGAGTGATGTCTGGTCTGAGGCGGTGCAGCTGCCGTACCAGACTGTGAGGCTGCTGGTCAGGATGCTCTCTATTGCTCCTCTGTAGAACGTTGTGAGGATGTGAGGGGGAAGGTTTGCTCTTCTCATCCTTCATGGGAAGTGAGGCGCTGCTGTGCCCTCTTGACAAGGGAGGTGGTGTGTGTGGTCCACGTCAGGTCATCAGCAATGTGCACCCACAGAAACGTGGAGCTCTTCACAGACTCCACAGTGTTGCCGTGGATTGTGGGTGGAGTATGCACTGTGTGCTTCCTCCTGAAGTCGACAGTCATTTCTTTTGTCTTGTCGAACGTTCAGTGACAGGATGTTACTGTCGCACCAGGCAATGAGTTGGTTCACCTCCTCTCTGTAGGCTGGGCCATCGTCGTTGCTGATGAGCCCCACTACTGTGGTGTCGTCCGCAAACCTAATAATGTGGTTTGAGTTGTACTTGGCACAGCAGTCGTGGGTCATCAGGGTGAACAACAGAGGGCTCAACACACAGCCCTGGGGAACTCCAGTGTTCATGGTGGTGGTTTTGGAGGTGTTTCCTCCGACTCGTACTCTCTGTGGTCTGTCCATGAGGAAGTCCAATAACCAGTTGCACAGTGGGGTGTCAATGCCTAATGGACCAAGTTCTCCTACCAGGTGCTGGGGGATGACTGTGTTGAAGACGGAGCTGAAGTCAATGAACAGCATCCGCACATAGCTGTTCTTGTTCTCCAGATGAGTCAGGCTCAGGTGAAGTGATGATGATATGGCATCATCAGTGGAGCGGTTGGGGCGGTATGCAAACTGGAGTAGGTAGAACGTTGAAGGGAGTGTGGATGTGATGTGATCTTTGACCAGTCTCTCAAAGCACTTCATCATGAAGCTATGGGACGGTAGTCACTGGGTGATGATGCTGATGACTTCTTTGGCAGTGGTACGATGGTAGTGGCTTTGAAGGACTGAGGCATGATGGCACGGCTCAGGGAGGTGTTGAAGATGTCTGCAAGGACATATGCCAGTTGGTCAGCACATTCCTTAAGTACACACCCTGGAATGTTGTCAGGACCTGCAGCTTTCCGAGGGTTGACCTTTTATCATAAATATGATAAATATGATAGTGTAATATTAAACTGTACATTGTACATAATCATACACTGAGTTATTTATTCTGCATTACAGACAAAATGTAACAAAATTAGCTCTTACGCTAGCTGGAAAACTTGCTCTCTGAACCACTTAACCAGCTGCTTCTGTTTATTATGGATCTTTAAGCATCACATTTGCTGCATGTGGCCTTTCAGCTCAGCGTTTCTGAAGTTGTACAGAACCAGATGCTGCTATGAGCTGCTGCAGAAAAGCAGTGCAGGACGTAAGTGAAGGAATTGAAGTTGATATTAATGTCACCAGATTTATCACCAATCAAGCATTTATAAAACAAGATAAGAAGAAAATCCCTGTCACAGTATTACACATACTGCACCAGAGAAGACTTACATTATTAGAACACAGAGCATTCAGAGTTACAGAGGAGCTATTAACTACAGACAGTTACAGTGAGCAGGGTCAGTGTGGTTCAGTCTACCACTGAAAGTGTCTCTCTGTTTGTCCACTGTACTGTGCAGGGGGTGTGTGCATTGTCCTTACTTGTGCTTACTGAGAGTCCGGATTTCAGCCACATTGTCCAGAGTGTCCAATTTAACTACCACAGAGCCAGCTTCTTGATGGAGGAGTTTAAATTTCCATAAAGTCCACCATCATCTCATTTGTCTCAGTGATGTTAAGCTGTTCAGTTAATTGGATCAGCTGGGATACAAGCTTTGGTAAGCTATGAGTGTGAAGGATCTACAGGCCCAGCTGTAACATCTGTGGACAAATGAGCTGCATACGGAATCTGTATACCTCCATGCCCAACCGCATCTCATCCTGTATCCAGGGAAGAGGTGGGCCAACTTTCAACTGTACAGTGTACCCCACTAAACATCTGCTCTCACTCTAATACTGTAATCACTCCCACACCATCATTACATTCACACATAGAAAGATTCATTAGATTCCAGCAGTTCCTTCTAGCTGTGATATGTGTGTGTCATTGAGTGTACACAGTATAACATCATACACACTACAGGCTCTTTTAGTGCAGATACTGTTTACTTCTTACTCTGAGCTCATTGGTAGAGCTTTATCATTTACATGAATGGAGGTTCTGGTGTGAGGGAGTTTTTGTACGTCTCAGCTGATTTCCTGCAGCACTGTGGTTCATATCGAGCACAGTAATACACAGCTGTGTCCTCAGCTTGCAGATTCTGTCCTTGTAGGGTGATGGTGTTTCTGGAAGTGTCTCGAGAGACAGTGAACTTGCTTTTCAGTGAATCTTTAGCAGCTATGCCTCCATTATAATTAATAAAGTTGATCCATTCCAGAGCTTTTCCTGCAGGGTGTCGGATCCAGCCTGTTCCAACATGACTGCTGCTGTCAGTGATAGAAGCTCCAGATACTGTACAGGTGATGGTTAAAGGCTCTCCTGGTTTGATGAGCACTGAGTCTGGCTGGATGAGCTCAGTAGCACAGAACACATCTGTGGAAAGAGAGAAGAACAGCTTTATATATTTGAAGTAATAAATCAGATGAAGTCAAATCCAGCTTCAGGTGGAGCACTCACACGAGGCAGCAGCCAGCAGCAGCAGCAGTGAAGCTGGAGTGAACATGGTTGTGCTGCATGTAGAGTGATGGAAGCTGCTGTAGAGGAGGTGCTGCTGATATTATGAGGGTAAATGGAGATTTGCATAGGGATGAAATGTGGGTGGTGCTAGATAGCAGAACGTGTCGAGTTTTATTCTAAAGACTGGATGCTGAATTATGAACCATTTAAAAAGTGAACATGTAAAGTAGTATAAATGTATGGGCTGTATATTCCTACAAACACTGAGCAGTAAGACATTTACAGAT
>JAMWET010000863.1:5000-13732 GCA_024036415.1 Prochilodus magdalenae
TAAGTACATCTGAAGGTACATACTTTAGTACTGTTACTCTCCATATTGAAGTACATCTGAAGGTACATACTTTAGTACTGCTACTCTCCGTACTTAAGTACATCTGAAGGTACATACTTTAGTACTGTTACTCTCCATAGTTAAGTACATCTGAAGGTACATACTTTAGTACTGTTACTCTCCATACTTGAGTACATCTAAAGGGACATACTTTAGTACTGTTACTCTCCATACTTGAGTACATCTGAAGGTACATACTTTAGTACTGTTACTCTCCATACTTAAGTACATTTGAAGGTACATACTTTAGTACTGGTACTCCAGTGGAGGTCTAAAGAGAGAAACGTTTACTGACACTGGAGGAAGATTTTACCGTGGGGATCTACTTTAACTCAGGTACATGGTTTGAGTGCTTCATCTGTAAAACGACAAAGCTGGGCTTGTATCCAGCTCTGCTTCTCCAGCTTCAGGGGGAAATTGCTGAGGAGCAGTGGTGCTGGGCTGGATTTCCTCCTCTGAAAGGCCGAGTTCTCTCTTTGTTCAGATATTTTGTCACCTTAAATATTTAGAATCTATTTTCGGCATCTAGTGATTCTCACACCTACGTGCTGAACACCTACCGACGAATCCGGGTGCGCAGAAGCAGTGATAGGCATTGATGCCGTCTTTGCAGATGCTGAGGGCTCCGCACGGTCTACTGGCACAGTCATCGATGTTGATCTCGCAAAACCGGCCTGTTAAACCTGGCAACAGAAAATAAAAAAACAGAAATGAGGTTCGGAGCTGACGGCACCTCCGCCTGCGATTACCCAGCCACCCACACGAAGAGCGAGGTGTAGCACCCGCAATCTTCAGCGGCGGGCATACAGCTCCCAGTCAAAGTGCACGCTAACCCCCCATTGTGGCGTGCAGCAAATTGTAATTAATCAAGATCAGTAAAAGGAACCGTCACTGAAGGAGCAGTCGCCGGCGCGTTTTGGGCTGCGGTGTCCTATCAGATTTGCCGGAGACAGATTTAGGACAGGTTTGACGGCTGTACGGATGGATGGCGGCGTGTGCACAGAATATGACAGGAAAAGTAGAAAGTGAAAACAACGTCACTCGCCGCGGACGCACTTACCAGGCAGGCATTCGCACGCGAACCCTCGGGGAAGGTCCGCACACTTGGACCCGTGAAGGCACAACCCCTCCACGCAGTGGCTGATGGGAGTTTCGCACAGCGGCCCAGTGAAGCCGTGACGGCACATGCACTTGACGGCTCCTCCAAGCTCTTCGCACATGTGCGTTCCTCGGGCGTCACATGGATCGGACATGCATCTTCTAGTCACTGTGGAGCAGTCGTCTCCCTCGAAGCCTGTGGATCAGGGTCAGAGGGCACGTGTGAGATGGCCTTTAGGAGTTTACACAGGGAAGTGCTAGCTGCTTGTTGTGGTATGTACACATACATGTACAGAAATCTTAATGGCTTATTAAGAAGCTTATTTGGAATTCATTGTATTTGTGAAATAAAAACATTTACACATTTACATATCAATCTATTAGCAGTTTAGCCCCTCCCACTCATTCTGCAGCCAATCAGTACAGCCTTTTTTACATTCACACCAGACAGGTAAAGGCTGAATGTGGGAGGGAACAATGCGGAGCTCAGACCAGGGGTGGCTTGTGGCAAAGGTGCTATAGGTGAATCCCCAATGTAAAAAAAAATGAATTATTAATTGTATTATTATTTTACTTTATTATTATAACTATACTATATTATTATAACACTATATTATTATTATACTGTATTATTACACTATACTATTATCATACTACACTATTATACTATATTATTACTATACTATTATATTTTGTTATTACTATACTATACTATTATTATACTATGCTATTACTATACTATACTATTATTATACTATGTTATTATTATACTATGCTATTACTATACTATACTATTATTATACTATGTTATTATTATACTATGCTATTACTATACTATACTATTATTATACTATGTTATTATTATACTATGCTATTACTATACTATTATTATACTATGTTATTACTATACTACACTATTATACTATACTATTATTATACTATGTTATTACTATACAATACTATTATTATACTATGTTTTAATACTATGCTATTACTATATTATACTATTATTATAGTATGTTTTTATTATACTATGCTATTACTATATTATACTATTATACTATGTTATTACTATACTATGTTATTACTATACTATACTATTATTATAGTATGTTTTTATTATACTATGCTATTACTATATTATACTATTATACTATGTTATTACTATACTATACTATTATTATACTGTTATTATACTATGCTATTAATATACTATACTATTATACTATACTATTATTATACTATGCTATTATACTATACTATTATTATACTATGCTATTACTATACTATATTATTATACTGTTATTACTATACTATACTATTATTATACTGTTATTACTATACTATTCTATTACTATACTATACTATTATTATACTATGTTATTATTATTATTTATTATTTAGTATATTACTATACTACACTATTATTATACCATATTATTATACTATATTATTACTATACTACACTATTATTATAATATACTTTTTTTATACTATGTTATTATTATACTATGCTATTACTATACTATTATTATACTATAATATTATTATACTTTATTATTATTATACTATACTATTATTATACTATGTTATTATTATACTCTATTATTATTATTATTATTATACTATATTATTATCCTTTTTGTGGGATGTCCTTCTGTTTGGGGTTATGAGTGGCCACCCTAAAGCTAGGTGTGATATACTCTTGTATGTGTTTAGAGTGCTATGGGCTCTAATGTGGGTTAGGCACCTGGGCTTTACCATCCAGGGGGCACCATCTTGCCTCACATTGGTGAGGGCTCACAGAGCTATGGCTCAAACCGTAAACAGAGCAGCAGTTACATTCTGGAGCCTGAGCTTCAAGCTCTACCTTAAAGGATGACGCAGATCCATGCTGGCAGCTCAGTCTACCTGTCCGGCACCAGAGTGGACCTGCTCAGTGTTTGTTCTGTACAGTGAAGAGGCTCATGACAGCCAAACACTCAACCCTTCCAGGCCCACATTGCGATCCAGAGCACGGAACCAGACGTGCAGTTAAAGGTGTTACCAATGGTGTCCAACCTGGTCTCACTTTTATGGTCCCTGTGATGACAGTGGGGTATTAGTGTATTCCGCTCAGCACTCCGGGGGGTCCGCAGCCTCTCTCATTTTATATTGCCCACCAGCCCATTAGCATTTTTTGGGATGAAATGTGTCCCTTAAGCTTCCACACTTCTGTAACTCCTCCATCACTTTTGTGTCCTCAGTTGTTGAGCAGATGCCATTACTGACACTTTAGGCACTTACCTACCTTAAGCCAAAAGCAGCGGCGTAATAAAACTGATGGATGAGAGGCTGGCCTATCAAATCCCGATGCGAGAGAAATGTCGAGGGTGCGCTGTTACTTCTACTCTTAAGCAAATGCTCTCCGTTACACTCCAGCGTGTTTCGCAAATGAGCTTTTAAGCTCCTTTTTTTTTTTTTTTTAATGGGCAAACTAAGCGACCGGTAGAAGTCTGGTGCTTCTTCGCAGGCCAAACAAATAGGATTAACACACAAGGAGCAGCGAGCGGCTACGAAACCGCCCGGAGCCACGGCGGGCCGAAGAAGCTCGGTGCATTACGATGGCGGCCTACGAGATGGCAGGAAGCGATTAGCGTAAACGTCTACGTCTTTTCACTTCCATTCCAGAACATCAGATGAAAGGACGCAATTTGGTTCAAAGCTCCCTTGATATGTGACGATAAACTCAACACATCAGATTAATGACCCCGCATCATTTTGCGCACAGATGCTAATCGCTGGATTATACAAATGAACGATTTATACCTGGCGGACATCCGCAGTGGAAGTCTCCGTTCACCGCGTGGCAGGTGCTGCTGTTTCGGCACGTCTTATCCAGAGGCGTGCACTCGGTGACTGCCGTGGAGCAGTTCTTATCTGATGGAAACAGAGGAGCTTGACTAATGCGGTAAACAGGTCACAGCTGAAGACGGGAAGAGAGCAACACTAGCATTACAGATATATAAGCTAATGACTGAGGGACATAGCCGGTCACTGGTACCGGTATTATTCAGGAACAAGTGGTAACTCTGTACCTGAAGGACATCTATAAACACTGGTCGCTTGGTCATTATGAATTATGAGTTATGAATGTGTTGTGAAGTGTTTATGTAAGAGGTTATGAATGTGTTATGAAGTGTCTATGGCGGTGTTAACCCTACAGAGTATTTAATACCCTGGGTGTGGTGTGAGGACCGTGGCCGTGCACATTTGGATGTTCTCACCGCCTGTGCCGCTCCATTAAACCTGAAAGTATTTCCAGGGAGACCTGCTGAGCATGTTTACCACTAGGAGAGCTCAATCATGTAGTCACCAAGAATTCTCCAACGACAGGAGTAACTTTGAGAGCTTTGAGACGTCCGATTTCAGCACTGATATATAAACTTTCCACATCGGTCAATACCCGATCTCGATCCGATACCATAAACCCCATGCCTCACCGCAATGGAGAGACGTAAAGCATCAGGACTGACAAGTACTTTACTAAGCCTGTAAACCTAAATACCTCCATACGGCTCCATGGATTGGCCTAAATATCCCATTCCCGATCCGGTTAATACTGCTAATATTGGATCTCTGCTTCCCTAATCATTACTCACCCCTTATAAGCAACATACGGCTCCACAATACAGACAAATCCTAAACGCCAGTATGGAACGCTGTCACGTGCATCCCTGTGACCTAGGTTAGATATTTCCATATGCATGGCGGTACAAATTGAACAAACTTGTTTTCAGATCTGCCTTGATTGTCTGTCGCTCAGGCGTTGAGGGGAAAGGGAGGCGGCCTCTTTAAACTACCACATACTATACAAGACAGAGATCACAGACGGCCTGGTTCTAATTAAACACCCAATAGGATCCATCTTTAGACCTGACAGATCTGTGTGTGCACATCCAAACCAGGAAACAACTCCGCAGCAGTTCAAAGCCATTCTTCTCTCAGCGCAGTGACGAGTGATCAAAGGAAACCCGCACCTACGACGTTTAGAGGAAATTGGCCTTCAAAGAGGCAGAACCACGTTCAACTACTCAGCACGCATTCCGATACATCCGTCAGGCCGGCCGGGGGAATTTACCATTATGGCACTCGCACCGGTGCTGGTATTCCGGGCCGTGTGGATCGGAACGCCATCTCTCTCTAAAAGCTCTGGCTAAAAGCAGATTTCCGAAAGCCGCCACTTATGGTAAACACGCAGCTGACAGGAACACTGCAGAGGGATCCGGCGGGCTAAGTGAGCTCTGTAAGTGTGGGGCTGTAGAGTAGCAGTTACATTCTGGCACCTCCAACAGCTGCACTTAACTGTCTCAGGTGGAACCGGAAAACTGCAGCAGGAAGCTGGAGAACAAGCAGCCTGGGTCAGTACAACGCAGCCCTGGGAAACGTTTCCGCAACAAGAGGGCCCGATACAAAGTGTCCGTGGATAACTGCGGAAGATGGGGAACGTCGGGATTTAGAAATGAGTCGGCTCCGTGTTTTCCTGTGTAGCACTAGCTAACGCTAACAGCTAACAAACACTTCAATGAGGATGTTCTAGAATGAGGTAATATGTTAATGCATGGGGATGTAATGTTCTAGAGTATTCTTGACATTTAGCACTAGCTAAAGCTAACATCTGAGGTAATATTTTAACAGAGATGTAATGTTCTAGATAGTTCTTGGAGTTTAGCACTAGCTAACACAGCTGGGATAATATTTTAACAGAGATGTAAAGTTCTAGATAGTTCTTAGCGATTAGCACTACATTACGCTACAGCTGATGTATTATGGCAATGCTAGCATGTTCTTGGCATCTAACACTAGCTAACTCTAAAAGCTGAGGTAATATTAACAGTGATATAATGTTCTAGATAGCTCTTGGTGTTTTTCACTAACAGCTGAGAGGATATAATAACGAAAATGCAATGTTCTAGATAGCTAGTGCTACATGCCAAAAATGTGAGGTAATATATTCACAGAGACAGCTCATGCTGTTTAGCACTAGCTAAAAGCTGAGGTAATATATTAATGGAGATGTTCTAGATAGTTCTTATTTGTTGGAAATACTAACACTAGCTAACACAGCTGGGATAATATTTTAACAGAGATGTAAAGTTCTAGATAGTTCTCAGTGAGTAGCACTACTTAATGCTACAGCTGATGTATTATGGCAATGCAATGTTCTACATAGTTCTAGGCATCTAACACTAGCTAACTCTAAAAGCTGAGGTAATATATTAACAGTGATATAATGTTCCAGATAGCCCTTGGTGTTTATCACTAACACTAACAGCTGAGAGAATATAATAACGACAATGCAATGTTCTAGATAGCTAGTGCTACATGCCAAAAATGTGAGGTAATATATTCACAGAGATGTAATGTTCTAGACAGCTTATGCTGTTTAGCACTAGCTAAAAGCTGAGATAATATAAATTTATGGAGATGTAATGTTCTAGATAGTTATAAATTTGTGGAAATTCTAACACTAACGCTTGAGGTAATCTATTAACAGAGCTGTAATGTTCTAGATAGTTATTGGTGTTTAGTATTAGGTAAACAGGCTTACTGCTGGAATCACATATTAATGGAGATGTAATGTTCTAGATAGTTATAAATTTGTGGAAATACTAACACTTGAGGTAATCTATTAACAGAGTTGTAATGTTCTAAATAGTTATTGGTGTTTAGTACTAGGTAAACGGGCTAACAGCTGTGTGTTCTAGACAGCTAATGTTCTAGATACTTCTTAGTGTTTAGTACTAGGTAAACGGGCTAACAGCTGGAGTCACATATTAACGGAGGCGTAATGTTCTAGATAGTTCTTGGTGTTTAGTACTAGATAAACAAGCTAACAGCTGGGTGTTCTAGACAGCTAATGCTCTAGATACTTCTTGGTGTTTAGTACTAGGTAAACAGGCTAACAGCTGGAGTCACATATTAACAGAGATGTAAGGTTCTAGATTGTTCTTGGCATCATTGGCGCAGCAGGACCCACAGTAACGTTAGCGCTCTAAGTGTGTTAGCTGAATGCCTGTGAGATGAGCTTCATCTGATTAGCTGGCACTGGGACACACCCCTTGTGGAATAGGGGGCGGAGTCTGCAGTGGCTCATCATTAGTCAAGCCAGCTGTTCTGAACAGGGCCGCTCAGACAGGGGCGGGAGGAGCTGTGCTGCTACATCCTTGCCGCTACATACCAAAGCATGTCAGACATGTCATTAAGACCCCCGAGAGAGGCTGTGGGAAGGGGGTCCAACATGTACATATAGTTCCTCTGGTTCTGAATACAGCTCCTTAGAACCTTTAGCACTAGTTTACTTTCATTAGCCTTACATACTCCATGTTTAGGACACGTGTGGGTTCACCAGCCATCCTGCGTAGCTATCCCGGTCCACATTAGCACCAGTGGTACCACACCAAGCCGCTCTGAAGCGACCGTTGACCTCTCCAACACCCAAATTACACAGACACATTTAGAAACATGGAATTCCCTGGTGGAATTCCCTGAACATGCTCAACAGTTCTCCTGATGTTTCTGTATTGTAAATGAATGGCATGAAATTCCGAGGGCGGATACGGGAAACTGCGACACACAAGGAAAATGAAATGATCACGGTACCCATGGGCCACCTTAGATTGGATTCCAGAGCAGGCTGCTTTAAAACTCCGCACCCTCCCTGGGGTTCAAATATTTACGTTTGGAGTAATTCCAATTAATGATGTGCTTAAATGTGGAATTACCTCTGTAACCCCCCCAGAGACCTGCTCGCTTCCAGCTCTCCGTTTCGGCCCGCCGTTCCCCCACCCCAGTCGTTAGTGTGCGTTTGGTCATTGTTCATTGGTATGCGGAGAGCTTGGTGCAGCATTGAGTAGTTTGGATAGACATTATGTAAGAGGGAAATCGGAATAATCAGAGACTGATTGCATCAGCCACTTACCGGCGAATCCCTCGGGGCAGACGCATGCATAATCCCCTGCCAGGTCAACGCAGGTGGAATTATTAACGCAGGAGCCTGAGTCACAGTCGTTAGGCTTCCTTTCACAGTGGGCACCCTCCAAACCTGCAGTCCATTGAGACAAAGAGCAATACGGTCAGCCCCCTTAAACACGCCCAGCGGAGGTGAGGCAGTGAGTGAGGTGAACTCTGTTTCAGGGACACAGTGAAAAGCCTAACAAGGGTCGCTAACAGCCCTGACACCCAGACACATTAAAGACGGACCTGAACACTTTTAGAACAGAGGTGATTCACTGCAGCATGACTTCCCTCACCTCTCTTCATCCTTTCCAGTTAACCAGGCTGTTTTCGCTATCGCCCCTATAAGACTGAGGCCTCAAGTCGTGTGTGGCACGACGCCGAGCGCTAACCGTGTTCATCGGTAGGCCATATAACAGCACAGCTGTTTGCTGAGTGGTTCTACGTGTGCGTCTGTACTGTGCCACCGCGTCCCGCTTCAGCCCCCAAAACAGCCAAACAGAAAGCCTTCACGGTGCTCAGTAGCCGGGGTAGCCGTAAGCCTTCCGCGGGAGTTACAGGGGTAGTGGGGGGGGGGG